>ML777538.1:1813048-1826140 GCA_009831015.1 Picea engelmannii | reverse complement strand
CACTTGCAACCCTACTTTCAAGCCCATCTGACCGCTATTCATACTTATGTATATATAAAAGAGTCTTATTTATAATATATAAGATTGTTTATATGTGTGTGTGTGTGTGTGTGTGTGTGTGTGTGTGTGTGTGTGTGTGTGTGTGCACGCATAAGGTTTTATTTCTAAGTATGCAATTAGCAAGATTTAATGCTAAACAAAGATTTGAGGAGATATCCCATTAATAGTCATTAAACCATTGGACTTCCCCATCATGCACTTTTCCCTTTTACACATTTTGTAGTGAAAATTTATGAGACATGCAATTTGACTGTCGGTCCCTCACCTTTCCTCAGAATCCCCTGTAACCCTTTTTTGAAACTCATCTGTTTGATTTTCATAATAGGCCATTCATTACTTGCTCTTCGTCATCCGCGTCATCTTCACACTTGTTTACAATAAAACATTGTTTAGAAAAACATTAATATATATATCTATATATTATAAAGACATATAATTTAATCGTCGGACGCTCACCTCTCCTTTGTATCGCTTGCAACCCTACTTTCAAGCCCGTCTGACCGTTGTTCATACTTATGTAAATATAAAAGAGTCTTATTTGTAATAAAAAATATTGTTTATATGTGTGTGTAAGGTATTATTTCCAAGTATGCAATTATAAAGCTTTAACACTAAACCAATATTTGAGGAGATCTCCCATTAATACGCATTAAACCAAGATTTCTGGAGGGTTATATAATCCCTTCAGAGTGTTAATTTCAAACATCGTGGAATTTCGTTCGCGTGTCGTCGGGTTGGCCTGTTCACGAAATCTTCAATCCTTAATTCTGAAAAAGAGTCTGACCCACCATTTCCCTATTCCATACTTCACCACTTTCCTGGAATTCTGCAAATATACAAACCGATCGCTAAACTGCCTCATCATGATCTCTTCCATTTTACACGTTTTGCAGTCAAAACTTCCAAGCCATAAAATTAGACCATCAGACACTCACCTCTCTTGAGTATCCTTTGTAACCCTATTTTGAATCTCGTCCAACCGCTTTTCATACCTGACCATTCCTTTCTTTCTCTTACCCATATCCATCACCTTCACACTTGTCTATAATAAAAAATTGTGTGTACATATATATATATATATATATATATATATATATATATATAAAGTCTTATTTCTAAATATGCAATTAGTAATCTTTAATGATAACAACTCATCATCCAGGAACCATATGGATTGTCATTAATGAGTGAAAGGCTTGAGGATATATCCCATTAATACGCATTAAACCAAGATTTGCAGAGGGTTATATTATTCCTTCTGAGTGTTGATTTCAAAATCATGGAATGTTGTTCGCACGTCGTCGGGTTGGCACGTTCATGAAACCTCCAATCCTTAATTTCTCTTTATCATACCTGCCACCTTCGCACTTATAAGTATGAAATAAGTAAGATTTATTTCTAATAGCTCATCATGAAACACCCATATAGATTGTCATTAATGAGCGAAAGGATCGAGGAAATTTCCCATTCACAAGCATTGAACCAACATTTGCGCAGGGTTATATTATCCCCTCCAACTGTTCATTTCAACCATCATCTAGAGAAAATGAATGTTCTCATAAACTTATGGTACCATCTCGACAACAGTTCTGTGGAGATACAATGAACATCTTCGAGTGCAAGGACCATAAATTCCAGTGGTCCAGGGCATATTCTTACTACTCATCCCCTTCCACCCAGAACAGAATAATTTGGACCTCTTTAATTGCTCATGCAGGTTGTGTCCTTGAAGTTTTTTACTGTAAGGAGATGGTCTCTTGGTGCATTGATAAATATATTTCAAGCCAAATAATTATTCCATTATGGTACCACTCTTATGTTTCTTTGTCACCAGAGGTCTTCCACTAGATGTTAAGATTTCTGGAGCCAACATTGACGTTCGAAGGAGAAGATTCCAAGAATTTCCTAAGAAAGCATAATAATGGGTTGGACCTCTTGCCTAAGTTCGTGGAAGACCCAATGGAAGTTCTTAAAGATATCACAAGCTTAAAGGTTAGTTTGTTTAGAGATCCATTCCGGGAAATTGCCTGGCTGTTTACAAGAATAATGGGACAGGAATCCACAACAACTATTTCCCGCATGGTTCTTTATATTTTGTATTTCACAGTCAAGGGACAATCCATTTTTGATTTGGGGAAGCTAATTTTCCATGAAATTTGTTCCCAATTTTCAAGATTCAAAAAGAAGAAGAAATTTTATATGTTATCCTACTTGGTTTTCGCGATAGCACATTGCTTCCAGTGTCCAAAACTATCTCTGTCTAACAAGGTAAACTGGGAATTCGACCCAGGTGTTGGGTATGTGTTATATTCTTTGCATGTGTGTATGTGGGCACGTCAGATTCGACAACTGCGTCTGAGGATCCCTCTAGTAGTGTTGTTTATGTCGTGTGCATCGGGAACTTCCTAGGGGGTTCCCAAAGGGGGCGAGGTATGCACCCCCTGGTTACGCGCAGTGTTCGAGGCAGCGTCCCAAAATTGTTTTTGGGTGGTATTTGCTATTTTTAGAGGATTTTTCTATTTTTAGCGGTTTTCTAAATTAGTCTTGGATTAAGGGATTAGGGTTTTGGTATCTAGGTAATACTTATAAACATTATATATATATATATATATATATATATATATATATATATATATTATATGGTGAATGGTGAAATTAATACAATGAAGAGTTGAAAGGTTTTCTCCAAGTTAAGTTTTTCTGGTATAGATCTTTGTGTACTATGTGCATGAGTCATTGATTAATTTTTGTTTTTCTTAAGAATTTATATGCATTGCTTTACTTCATAGGTTTAAAACTTACATGTGGTATCAAATCTCGTTTTTGGCTTCAGAGGGACACCTTTGTTGCTGAGGGTTTGGCTCAGTCTTGATAGATCAAGTTTATCTTGGGTCTGTGATAAACCTGGGTTTAGTAGGAACTTTTGCAGTGGATATTCGAGTGTAGAAAGAGGAATGGCGAGCTCTTTTAGAATCGAGATAGAGAATTTCAATGGTAAAAAAATTGAGCTATGGAAGCTCAAGATGGAGGACCTTCTTATAGACAAAGAAAAATGGATCGTTGTGGATCCTGGTACACAGCCTACTGGTATGCATCCTACTAGAACGCAGTCGACTGGTACATAACCTACTAGTACACCCCCTACTGGTATGTTGAAGAAAGATTGGGAGAAGTTGGACAAAAGAGAAAGGATTAGTATTCGACTCTTCCTGGAAGATTCAATGTTGTTGAATGTCCCGGGAGAATCTACAACTAAGAAACTATGGGATATGTTAGGGCATTTTTATCAATCAAAGTCCCTAGTAAACAAGTTGTTTCTTCGAAATAAGATATATCATCTTAGGATGGAAGATGCAGATTCTGTGACAGAACATCTAAATGGCTTTAATACTCTGGTAAATCAACTTGTCTCTGTTAATATTATGATTGTAGGAGGACATAAGTGTATTACTTTGTTATGTTCTTTTCCATACTCTTGGGATAATCTAGTTGTAGCAATTGGTAGTACCACTAAATATACATTGAAGTATGAGGATGTAGCTTCATCCTTGTTATCTGAAGAGATGAGGCGGAAAAGAATGGATGGTAATACCATAGATGCTTTATCTATAAGAGGTTTTACCCAAGACAGGAATCCTAGTAAGTATTTGGGGGGGAGATATAAATCTATAGGTAGATCTAAGTATCCAGGAAAATCTTTGAGGAAATGTTGGAAGTGTGGTAAAATAGGGCATTATAAGAAAGATTACAAGTCTAAGAAGGTTTATAAACCAAAGGGATCTAATAGTATCTCTTCCTCAGAGGATAAAACCTCCACTGAAGAAGGAGGTGATGATTACCTGGCATCTACAGGTACACATGCAGACCGTAATGTATGGTTTATCGACTCAAGTGTGTCATACCATATGACCCCTCACAGGGAGTGGTTCTCTAAATATGAAAAATACGATGGTGATTTATTCCTAGGAGATGACTGAACAACCAAAATCACGAGACGTGGAAGGGTTAAGTTTCTGCTAAAATATGGAAGGATTAGAACTCTCCCTAAGGTTCTGCACATTCCAAAACTAGCAAAGAGAATAATATATGTAAGAAAGTTGGATGATTCATGAGTGGATACTATATTTTGAAAGGGCACTTGAAAGATGGTACGAGGATCAATCATGTTTATGAAGGGAATTCAATGTGGAACTTTGTATAAGTTGTTGGGAAGCACTTATACTAATGGGTGTAACAGTTATGTTGTCCTTGAGCAGGGAAATGAAGGAGACAATACCAATATTGTCCCAGAAAAGAAGACCATGTTGTGTCATCAAAGACTAGGGAATATTGGAGAAAAGGGCCTTCGAACACTACATGGTAAATGTATGGTTGAAGGTATGTCTAATTGCACTCTGTATTTTGATTTCTATGAACATTTTATATATGGTAAACAAAATCAATATTCCCATCTGGTGCTACAAGAGTAAAGGGGATCTTAGAGTTGATACACAGTGATGTGTTTGGACCTGTTCCTGTTCCATCCCTAGGTAAATCTGTGTATTATGTTTCATTCATAGATGATTTCTCAAGGAACACACATATTTATTTTCTTGGAAAGAAATATGAGGTATTTGATAAATTTAAAGAGTTTAAGGCTCTAGTAGAAAATCAGACAAAGAAGAAAATAAAGGTATTGAGGACAGATAATGGTGGATAGTTCTGTGGAAATGAATTCAAAGAATTATGTAAGAAGTGTGGTATAGAAAGGCAGAAGACTACTCCATACACACCTCAATAGAATGGAGTTGCAGAAAGGATGAACATGACACTGATGTAAAAAGAAAGGACAATTCTCAGCGGTGTCGAGTTAGGATGAGAATTCCGGGTAGAGGCAGTGGGTACAACATGTTACCTGGTAAATCGATCACCTTCATCAATGTTGGATGATAAAACTCCACACAAGGTATGGATAGGAAAGAAACCCTCTCTTCAACATATTAGAGTGTTTGGTTGTGATGATTATGTACATGTTCCAAATTAAAATAGGAGTAAGCTAGATAAAAAGGATGAAAACTGTATCTTTATTGGTTATAAAGATGGTGTGAAAGATTATAAGCTTTAGAACCCAAAAACCAAGAACATGGTTTATAGTCAAGATGTTATTTTCAGAGAGGTAAAAGATGTTTCCAAACATGAACTCCTACCAAGTCAAGAACAACCTGAGAAAACAGAGTTGCAGTTGGATGATTCAAAATCTTAATCATCTGAAGAAGATGAAGCAAAAGAAGAATAACCTCATACCCCAGTATTGAGGAGATCAGTGAGGGAAAGAAGGCAACTAGAAAGGTATAGTCCACCTAATTTTCATTCTGATTTTTCTTTATCTATTATTGATGATGATCCCAAAAATATCAGGGAAGTAGTGAATTCAGAGGATAGTAAACTATGGAAGAAGGAAATGGTTGAAGAAATGGATGCCTTGGATAAGAATGAGGCATGGGATAGAGTTGAGTTTCCAGCTGGAAGAAAATTTGTTGGTTGCAAATGGTTGTTTAAGAATAAGTTTAATCCATAAGGTAGAGTGGAGAAATACAAAGCTTGGTTAGTAGCAAAAGGTTATTCCCAGGTAGAGGGAATTGACTTTAGTGAGATTTTTTCTTCTGTTGCCAAGTTAAAATCTATTAGATTTCTTTTATCTATTGTTGCTTCTTTTGATCTTGAAGTCAAATAGATGGATGTGAAGACAACATTCCTACATGGGGATCCAGAAGAAGAAATATACATGAAGAAACCATAAGGATTTGTAGTGAAGGGGAAGAAAGAGTTGGTCTGTAAGCTAAATAACTCACTATATGGTCTGAAGAAATCACCTAGGATGTGGCACCAAAAGTTTGACACATACATCCTTGGATTGGGATTTGTGAGAAGCAGGGATAATCACTGTGCATATTCCAAGAAGGTTGGTAATCACTTCATTTATGTAGTGTTGTATGTTGATGGCATGTTGTTGTTAGGAAATAACATGGATGTTATCAAGGAGGTGAAATCACAGTTATCCTCCAAATTTGACATGAAGGATCTCAGTGCTACTAACTTCATTCTAGGAATGGAGATTAAAAGAGATCGTGCAAACATGAAACTATGGTTGAATCAAAGAAGAATATGTTGAGATAATATTGCAGAGGTTTAATATGCATGGAAGTAAACCGATCAAGGTTCCTATTCCTATAGGTGTAAATTTATCTGTAGATCAATGTCCGAAGACACAGGAAGAAGAAGAGGACATGTCCCATGTTCTGTATGCCAATGAAGTTGGAAGTTTGATTTATGCAATGGTTTTTACTAGACTGGACATTGCACATGTAGTGAGAGTTTTGAGCAGTGATATGTTAAAACTAGGGAAGGAGCATTGGAAAACAATAAAGAGGGTCTTCAGGTATTTGTGTGGCACTACCAATTATGGATTGTGCTACCAAGGAAGACCAGGGTTGAATAGAGTGGTGGACATACATGGCTTTGTTTATGGAGATTGGGCTGGAGATCTGGATCGTAGAAGATCTACAAGTGGGTATGTGTTTAACCTATTTGGAGGAGCCATCAGTTGGATGATAAAAAGAGAGGCTGTAGTGGCACTCTCAACTACATAATATGAATACATGGCAACTACTCATGAAAGCAAGGATGAAGTATGGTTACAGAGATTATGTTTAGGTATTGGTTTAGTACAACAAGTAGTGAGATTAGATTTTGATAGTCAGAGTGCAATATTCCTGACAAAGAACCCAACTTATCATTCAAAGACAAAGCATATTGATGTTCAGTATAACTTTGTGAGAGACATGGTTGAAGAAAAGAAGGTGTTGCTAGAAAAGGTTGACACTTTAAAGAATGTTGCAGATTCATTGGCAAAGTCTGTGAGCACATAAAATTTATCTTGGTGTAGAGTAACAATGGGCATTGTTGCCTTGTATTGTTGACTATATAATCATATGGATCCCTGGATGCAAAGAAAACATCAAGTGGGAGAATGTTGGCTATGGGTTATATTCTTTTCATGTGTGTGTGTGGGTGCGTCAGATTCGAAAACTGCATCTAACGATCCCTCTAATAGTTCTTTGTGTGTCAGGTGCTTCCTAGAGGGGGGCAGGTATGGACCCCCCTAGTTACGCGCAATGTTCGGGGCAGTGCCCCAAAATTGTTTTTGGGCGGTATTTGTTAATTTTAGCAGATTTTGCTATTTTTAGTGGTTTTCTAAATTAATCCCGGATTAAGGGATTAAGGTTTTGGTATCTACGGAATACCTAGAAACATTGTATATATATTGTATGGTGAATGGTGAATGGTGAAATTAATAAAATGAAGAGTTGAAAGGTTTTCTCCCAATTAAGGGTTTCCGTTATAAATCTTTGTGTATTATGTGTATGAGCCATTGATTAATTTTTGTTTTGTTTAAGAATCTATATGCATTTATTTACTTCATAGGTTTAAAAATTACACCAGTAACGTTCTGGTACCAGGCCTTATGGAAGCACAAGGCCTCCCACTGTTTTTATCAAGTCTTTAATGACTTTGTGTATGTTTTCAAAGTTTTATTGTTAGGAGAAGATGTTCCCTGCATATCTGACCAAGCAACCAGGTTTTTGGATAGGAAGGGGGAACTAGAACAAATGGATAATTACAGTGTGATAAGGATTTTTGGCTCCAAGGAAAAACCTTCTCTCCTTCCATGTCACATTACGAACATAATGTTTGTTACAGAAATAGCAAGGCAATACAACTTGTGGTTGCATGTATTCCATGAGAAGAGAAAAAAATAGTTCTTCCCTCTACCTTGGAAATTATAGGACTTCGTGTTGAGGAACATCAACAAAATTGACGAACTCGCAGCCCATTTCAACAATTTGAACCGAAGATAAGTTGAAAGCCTAAGAGGGTTAGACTAATAAAATATTTTTACAACATTTACTAACACTTTGCCTCAACAATTATTTTTTTAAGAAACACCTAAGCGAAAACATAGACACCGGTGACAACGCTCCTGCTTCTGATGTTGATGACCTAGACAAACTACAAAGAACCACTGAATTTTACAAGCAATAGGGAAAAGGCACGGGTGAGAAGAGAGTTCAACGGAAGAATAACACTTCCAAAAGTACGACATCCCAGAGCATCGCTACAATGGCCCACCACAATAACAAAGCAAATTAGAATTGTTCAAATGGAGGAGGAGATAGTGACCCTCCTCACCCTAAAATTGATAGTTCTCAAAAGATTCCAATGGCCAAGAAGAGAAAAAAAATTATAGGACAGGCGGAGGAGCCCGAAATTGAAAGTGAGAACATGGAACTTGAGCCAGATCTGGATAGTGTATTCTGCAACCTTTATTAGCTCGGAGACGCAATCCAACAGAGTCATCCAATGGACATAGATGATACCAATTTTTTTTACGAAGATGAATCCTTCATATTCTAGAGCGTTGTTTTTTACAGGGAGTCTAAAACATTAATTATTGAAAAGAGAGATGTAAAAAATAAGAAAGGAAAATCTCATTAAGAGGTTAACCTTGTGAACATGCATCCGTCTCAAATATGTCACCTTCACATAGCATTCATATATGATCTTGATGATTCCATTGGAGGAATTCAGGCTATGAATGCCAGAATGAAGGATTGAGTCAAGGAATTGGAGGAGGCTTTGATTCCTATGCGATTTCTTTCCAGTCCTTTAGCGATATCCATGCCTGCCACCCCTGCAACCAAGTTAAAATGATCCTCCAGTCTCCTTGCATCGTGTAGAGGATATGTGGAGAATAATATCAATAAAATAATGGAATTGATTGCTAAGGCGATGGAAACATCACAAACCATGTCTTCCCTTGGAATGAGGGGACATACTTTGCTTGAGAATTTGCAAGCGGATTTAAAAAATGAAGAACGTTTCTATTTAGACACAGTCATTCCTTTTGGCACCAATGTCAACAAAATGAAAGAAACGAGAATAATACAACATGATATCCCCTCCAAAAAATGGATCACTCAATTAAATGCATGATGGAAAGAGAAAGTGAAGAACCTGTATCTGATTGTCCAATCATGTGAACAAGCCATATCAAGGAAAGAAAACTTATTCAGAAAGATGACCAAAATAGACTTAGCTAGAAGGACCAACGAGTTCCAAGACCCCAACTTAATCATCAACTCCTTTCCCTTAATTAAGCAATCCTTCGATAAACAAGTTGATATTTTTAAGGCATTGTCTTTGGAAAAGTTTTACAGCATCCTTGAATATGGTGAAGATGACGTCGACATCTAGCTAGTCGACTATTCAATACATAATGAACAAATTTACCAGGCTCTACATAATCTTTCTATCGATCTAAGGGAATTAGAAAAGGAACTTTTCAACATAAAAATATGGAATGAGATCAACGTCACCCCCTTGAGAAGCTACATTGAAGAATGGGTCGAAAGGGAATTGAAGTAGGTCGCTGACGAAATGCAACATGCAATTGACATGATTCCAGTAGTTGTTGACGACAAAAATAAAAAGGCATCAACAAGAAAATAGAAAAAGGGGTGATATGTACCATCACTGTAAGTCTATACTGATCACATCCTACTTTGTTTATCAATCCAGTTATTCCACTTTTTAAAATAGAAATGTCTAGCCAAAGACCGATACCTTTCAATTTCTTCTTTTCAGGTATTACACTCTACCGTCGCCTACTTCTTCTTTCCACAGTCCTATTTCTTGTACATATTTCTCTTATGGTCCACGTGAGCCTCAATTCCAGTCTATATGACAAACATATTTAAATTTCTAGGAATATGTAACAAACAATATTATTTTTTGATATATTTCAAATAAAATTGTTTTTTATCTCCTTTTACATTTATGTGCTCATAAATTTTTATCTTCAACTATGCAGAATGTCAATAAATTGTGTTTAGTTAATTTGAATTTAACTTCTTTTGTCCTGGAACATATAGAGACATACATGCAAGATGGTATAGGAATGAACAAAATTTTTGAACCTATAAAAATAGATTATATAGTTTCAAAAAATAAATGGGACTCTAAAGGCCACGTGTTGTTTACTGCATGGATACCACCTGTGCTTCATGCTGCTTGCTACATCTCTGCTGCAGTTTCCATCTGCCTCTAATAATTTTCCCCCATCATTGTGCATTTATTTCCAATTCAACCCGACATGGACTACACTGCCATGCAACACTTGTTATGTATATGAATTTGACACTATTGTAAATAGATTTGGGTAATCTCATGAAAATGTGTTAAGTTTTTTGGGCAAAGAAGTGTGTACATATTTCATATATTGAAATTTTATGTTGAGATATTTTACAATCTATTGATATAAGAGGTTTGACTTAGACACAAGAAACAAATTCTAAACTAAAGTTTGAGACCCAAAATATTGAGAAAATAATTGTTAGAACTTCAATCATTAAATTCTTTATTGAAATGATTTTTATTCTACATTATTGTTTAAGAAGAATTTCCTTACTATTATTTTTTTTCCTAAAAATTATACTTACAAATTTATTTAATAAAAAAATTCATATACACTTCCACAATTTTTTTTATGGGAAACACAAAAATGTATTAATAAAATATTTAATTTTTTAATTAACTTAATAAAAATAATTAAAAAATATTATTTTTCAATAAACAATTATAAAAAATATAGGCATCTCTACTTTATGATGATGATGATGATGATGATGATTAACGTCTACTAAGACCTAATTGGTCTATCGGACCTTAAGATGGTAAGTGATTACTTGTGATTTTTTAGAATTTTGTTTCTGTGCTCAAAAAGCATTAAGAGAATCTTTCCAAGATCACCATACTTTTGTTGAGTTATGAGGTTAGGAAGGTTGGTAGTTTGATCAATATTTTGAAAATGAGATCTAATATGGGTATAGGCTGGAAAATCTAAAAGAAAGTGTTTTTCATCTTCAACCTTCTTAGTGTCACAAAGGTGACACACTCTTCATCCCATGGCGTTCTAGGAATTGACCAACGCCCAGTTTCACTATGGAGCTCGTGAGAATTTGTTCTTATCTTAGCAATGCTTATTTTTTTCTTTACACATGGCAAAACAGATAGATAATTTTGATCTTCTAAATTAGGGTTGATTACATCTTTATAATACCTTAATTTTCTTTTTTCCTCTAACTCTTTATCACACCACATTTTTTCCTTAAATTTTGATTTGACATTTTTTTAATAGTGTCTTTATCCTACAAAATGGTTTCTTCAATTATTCCCCAATAGTTTAGCCAAGATTGGGCGTCTTTATGCCATCCTCGCTTGAGTTGATGGTGGTTATGACTTGATTTGGAAGCAATTTTAGGTAGCCTCTTCTCTTCCATGTTGTTTAACTTGTTCTTATACATTAGGTATCTAGTCATAGCCATGCTCTCAATAGGGGAGAGGCTAGTTTCTACGAGGATGGGATAGGGTGTATTTCCTTTAATTTTGAGATTATAGGTTATAAAATTATTTTGTATTTTCTCTATCTTTCTCCAAGATTCACAAGAGATACTAGAGCCCCATACTTCATATCCATAAAGAATAACAGGTGTAACAAGAGTCTCAAAGAGGAGTTTCTTCTTATCCCAACTCCAAAGTTCAGCTGAATTACAATTGTTTTCAAGCCCATAATAAGCTTTACATCCCCCAATAATCCTTTTCTCAATGTTATAATTCCAATTAAGCTTGTGGTGAATATCAATTCCAAGATATTTGTATGAATTCACTTCCTACAAGTTGTTGTTGTCATATACAAAGGTATCATAAGGGATCTTATTAGATTTAATAATCATGAACTTAGTCTTATCAATATTAACAGTCATACCCATATTGGAGCAAAAATCCTTGAGGATTCTTAGTTGGTTTTAAAGATCATGGGGACTCCTTGCCATAAGACCAATATCATTGGCATAAAGAAGAAGATTGATGACTATACCAGTGATTGTAGGGCCGACACATCCTGGTTTTTCCAAGCATTCTTCTAATTTATCAATGTGTATACCAAAAAGGGTAGGGGACAAGGGACAACCTTGTTTGACTCTAATATTGCAGTTAATCTCTTTTGACCAACCCTCAGTGTTTTTAAACTTAGAAATAACATTCTCATACATCCTTATTGCAGTAGCCCTCAACTTGAGAGCACTTTTATCTCTTCCAACCTATTCCAAAGGTTTTTCCTAGGAACCATGTCAAAAGCTTTCCTAAAGTCAACAAAACAACAAAAAAGATTGGTTTTAGTATTGCAGAACTCCTCTGCAATGATCCTAAAGGTAACAAGATGGTCCATAGTTGAATGATATCTCCTAAACCCAACCTGGCCTTTAGCTCTTTTACCGTGACTTTCTAGCCAAATGCTAATCTTCTTTTCCAAAATGATTTCATAAAGCTTGGCTAAAATCAGGCTAATCATGATGGTCCTATAATTAGAGGGAATGTTTTTATCCCCATTTTTAGGGTTTACGGAAGCCTTGCTTGACTGCTAAATTGAAAATCTTGTGTATGTGAGGGATAAGGATTGGCCCTCTGATTTTAAAAATTTCAACTTGGTAGCCTTTAATGTCCTTAGCTTTCCCATTTGTGAGCCGCTTAACCCCGAACTCTATGTCATCTAAAGAAAAAAATTCTTCCCTTGTAGGGACAATAGGAATGGTGTCCATGGAATTAGGGAACTCGTAAAGACTTTTAAGGTAGGAATTCTAGTTCGTTAAGGGAATCCTATTATTTTCTTTAGTATTGCGTTTTAGTATTTGGCTCCAGAACTTCTTAGGATCCAACTTGTATAGTTGTGAAAGTTTCTCTTGCCTTTTATTGATATAGTATCTTTTTTTTCTTTTAATTAGTGCTTTGTACGTATTGATCTTATCAAGTTTTAAGGGCTCATTAGAATCATCCCTAATGGCTTTCCTAGCAATTTTACATTCTTTATCATACCAAGGGTTGGTTGTTCTATTATTCTTTTTATGGGACACCTCGAAAGAGAACTTGTTAATGGAA
>ML777538.1:1770424-1805474 GCA_009831015.1 Picea engelmannii | reverse complement strand
GAAAGAAAAGAAAAAGGTTTATGCTTTAATTGTGACAGCAAGTACAGTAAGGGACATACGTGTGGTGAGAAGAAATTATTCTACATAGATTGTGAAGAGGAAGAAGAAGAAAGACAAGAACCATCTCAAGATGAAAAAGTAGAAGAAATTTCATCTGAAGATTTGACTCCCACGATATTGTGTAATGTATTGGTTGGAATTAGCACTCCTCAAACCCTCAAGATCGAAGGATATATCAAAAAGAAAAAGGTAATAGTCCTAATTGATTCTAGAAATACTCATAATTTCATTCACTATAAATTAGCCAAAGCTCTCAATTTCTTTGTATATCCAGCTCTAGAGTTTCAAGTAATGATTGAAAATGGAGGAACTATCAATTGCTAAGGAAAATGCAATAAGATCAATCTTACTATTGGGGAATATGTAATGAATAGTCCAATGATTTCTATACCAATGGGTGGTGCAGATGTTGTACTAGGAATCCAATGGTTACAATCATTAGGAAGAGTGGCTTTTAATTTTCAAGAACTTTTCATGAAATTTTCATTGGAAGGAAAATAAATTGAGTTAAGAGGTATCATAGGGAAACCCAGTAAGGTGATAAGCTCTAATGGCATGAAAACATTATTGAAAAAGGGGCATCAAGGCGTTATTGCACAACTATGCTCACTAGATGTTCAAACATCTAAGAAATCTATTCCTCAAGATCTCCAAGGGATCATTGATAAGAATTCCAAAGTATTTGAAGATATTCCCAAAGGTCTTCCACCCACTCGAAATCATGATCATGAAATTCACCTAATTCCTAGGAGTGTTCCTCCTAACATCAGTCCATACAGATACCCTTACACCCAGAAGAGTGAAATTGAGGGCATGGTTGAAGAAATGTTAGAGCATGGCATTATTAGACCTAGCCAAAGTTCTTACTCTGTACTAGTGGTAATGGTATTCAAGAAAGATAGCTCATGGCGTATGTGTCCAGATAATAGATATCTCAACAATATCACTATTAAAGACAAGTTTCACATTATTGTCATTGATGAATTGTTAGATGAACTACATGGAAAAATCTATTTCACAAAATTGGATCTCCATTCAGGGTATCATCAAATCAGAATGAAGGAAGAAGATATCCCAAAAACAAAATTCCAAACTCATGAAGGCCATTATGAATTTTTGGTCATGACTTTTGGCCTTACAAATGCACCTTCCACATTCCAAGGGTTGATGAATTCCATTTTCCAGCCCTTCCTTCGAAAATTTGTGTTAGTATTTTTTGATGATATATTAATCTATAGCAAGTCTTGGGAGGATCATGTGCGACATGTTGACAAGGTGATACAGCTACTAAAGGAGCAACAACTATATGCCAAACCATCCAAATGTTTCTTTGGAGTGAAGGAGGTAGAGTATTTGGGTCATATTGTATCTCATGAAGGTGTCAAGGTAGACCCTAACAATATTAAGGTCATGATGGACTGGCCGATTCCCAAAACATTGAAGAATATTAGAGGATTTTTGGGTTTGACAGGTTACTACCGCAAGTTTGTTCATCACTATGGAAGAATAGCAACACCTTTAATGACACTAACTAAGAAGGATGCAGTTTCATGGAATTTAGAGGCAACTAAATCTTTTGAACCACTTAAAGAGGTGATGTGCAAAGCTCCTATCTTGACCACTCCAGACTTCACAAAAACCTTTATTGTGGAATGTGATGCCTCGACAAATGGAATTGGTGTTGTCCTAATGCAAGAAGGAAGGCCGTTGGCTTTTGAAAGTTGACCACTCAAGGGAAAGGACTTACACAAACCCATTTATGAGAAGGAAATGATGGAAATACTACATACATTGAAGAAATGGCATCCTTACCTAATAGGTAGGCACTTCAAGGTCAAAACATATCATGATAGTCTCAAATACTTCTTGGAACAAAGTCTATCTTCAGAAGAACAACAAAAATGGGTAACCAATATATTGGGTTATGATTTTGAAATCGTCTATAAAAAGGGGAAGAAAAATGTTTTGGAAGATGCACTCTCAATAAAGGATGAAGATGTTGAGGGCTTTCTTTGTGCTATATCGATCATCCAACCCGATTAGATAATAGAAGCAAGGGATGAATGGAAGAATGACGAAAAAGTGTGGACTCACATTCAAAGGTTACAACAGGATTCCAGTGCATCAAATACATTTACATGGAAAATGATTCACTATGGTACAAAGATCGCTAATATTTATGTAAGAACTCCCAACTCAAACAAAAGGTACTATTGGAATTTCACACCTCGCTAGTAGGAGGGAACTTAGGATTTTTGAAAACCTACCATAGAGTCAAGAAGGATTTTTTTTTTGATGACCTTAAAACTGATGTTCAAAGGTTTGTGGAAGAATGTTTTGTTTGCCAACAAAATAAGGTGGAAACAATTAAGACCCCAGGTCTTTTACAACCATTATCCATCCCAAGTCAGTGTTGGGAGGAGGTTTCCATGGATTTCATCACAGGGTTATCGAAGTCTAAAGGAAAGAGTGTCATCGTGGTGATTGTTGATAGACTGACCAAGTACGCACACTTTTGTGCACTCTCTCATCCCTTCAAAGCTAGTACAGTTTCCACCGCATTCATGGAGAAAGTTCAAAAGCTACATGGCAGCCCAAAGATTATTGTCAGTGACAAAGATCCCATCTTCACTGGAAAATTTTGGATAGAATTATTTTCTTTTTTGGGTACTCAATTGGCTCATAGATCATGCTATCATCCTCAATCTGATGGACAAACCAAGATAGTGAACAAATGTCTGGAAGGCTACCTCCGTTGCTTTGTCTCTGATAAATGAACACAATGGTTCAAATGGTCACCCTTGGTAGAATGGTGGTATAACACTTCCTTTCATACTGCAGCAAAAATGACACCATTTATGGAACTTTATGGATACCACCCTCCTTCCATCACTTCCTCTCTAAAAGAAAAATCTAAGGTTCAAGCAGTGGAAGATCACATCGAGAATCAACAACAAGTTCTCCAAATCTTAAAGGACAATCTGACCATGGCATAGAATCGCATGAACATCGTAGTGAAATAAGTTTTGAAGTAGGGGATTGGGTGTTTTTAATACTACAACCATACAAACAAATGTCCCTCAAGCAAGCCAAGAAGGATAATAAATTATCACCAAAGTACTATGGCCCTTATAAGGTGTTGCAAAAGATTGGTACTATGGCATACAAATTGGAGTTGCCTGCATCTTCACGAGTACACCCAGTTTTCCATGTTTCATGCTTAAATAAGGTTATAGGAAACAAGATCCTAGTTCAAACTATATTTCCAGAACTTGATGACGAAGGAAAAATCATATTGGAGCCTGAAGCAATCACTGACAGAAGAATTTGTCAGCTAAGGAATAGATCCATTTTAGAGTATGTCAATAAATGGAGGAAACTACCGGTTGAAGATTCCACTTGTGAAGATGAGTATTTTATACAAAACCATCCAGAGTTACTCAAGCGTTGCAGACAACACTTGCCTCAAGGGGAGGGACATGTTAAGCCCTAATATTGGCTCATTACCCCTTAATTGGGGCATATTACATTAGTAATGTTATTTTATTTATGTCGGCTTTATTCCATTAGTTGTAATTATACCTCCTAGTCTCCTATATATACCAAGGAGACATTTTCATTTGAAATCATCTTGTACTTGAACATTTAAGTGGGGTAAAAGGAGGTTTCCCCCTCAAAGAGGATTATTATATGAAATTATCTCTTTTTCAAGGCGATGAGTACTTTTTCTGAGGTTTTTCTATGCTATATTGATATTTGGTTCTTAACATTGCCATGGTGGAGCAATGTGATCGTTGGAGGAATTATGACCGTTAGACCGACGCTCTTGAATGGTTAGATGAGAAGTTATGGACCAAAATATCGTCATTGGACCATTAGGACCATGCCATAATGCATGGAACTGCATTGATTAAGTATTTTCGACCAATTGGAGGAAACTGTTATGGTGTTGTCTATTTATTCCGTCGAGCATTGCACCGAGAACACTTTTTCCAATTGTGATTATTTGATCCCACAAAGAACTAGTTGATTTCATGCAGTGGTCATTGAGACCTCGTCATCCATTCTGTTTCATTGAGTATTTGTTCATCAACCTGAGATATCTGATCTTGAGTGTGCATGTCGGACGACATTATCGCAATAGAAAATTCAGTGGAGGAAATTCTAATCGATCTAATGGCTCAGAAGGTAATTTCCATAGGAGTTCAAGCTTCATCTGCATGAGGAGTGCAAGCCTCCCCATCGACACGAGGAGTGCAAGCCTCCCCATCGATAAAATAATTACGCATTGAGATGACTTGGCGAATGCGAAGTTAATCCCATCTATCTTGTCGGACTACATCCCACCCCTGGTTGGTGTGGTGAGTCGTGACAGTGTCCTGAGGTACTTCAACTACACAATCATCACTGTGTACCTCGCGAAGGGAATACAAGCAGTCAGACCGTAGTTGGAGAGGATTCCAACCTTTAATATCAGTGACTATAACCTAGGAGACTGCAAGAGATATGGCATGTTCACACCTCACAAGTACTTGACCAAGACCAAGGGGAAGAAGTCAAAGATCATCCCCCAGGCATGGACCATGGACATTGTGAGGTCCACTATATTGAACGTGATGAAGATACCACACTTTGGAAGTCACCACGAGATTAACACGTGTGTTAAAATCTTGTTGTCATGCTTCCATGGAGGTTATTTATGGCTAGATAGGTGTATCACCGTCGATCCAACATTGATCCATAGGATCACTAGATTGAGCATGCAGGGACCAGACCCTCAAGAATTTTACCTCAGGAAGGTTGCATACCATGCCTCACACAGAGGATATAAGATACCTATGACGATGTAGAGAAGGGGAAGCAAGGCCACAAGGTATCCTCCATTCAGAATGGTGTAGTGCGCCTTTATTGCTAGTTGATTGTTGGTAAGCTAGTCTGATAGAACAGGCCCACGCAGGTCACAGGATTTGTCGTTGACCTCGCTGGAAAATGCATGGAAGGACTCCAGATGAACTGGGCTAGTTACTTAGTCAACCAATTAGAATAGGATTTCCGTGAAGCCTAGGATCAAGGCTATGAGTTTCATTTCCGTTGGTTGTTGATCCTCATCACGTTTACTGCTTGGGATATGTCGGAAGGTGTGACCTTCCCTGACATTGAGTCATTCAAGATGCTCGCTATGAAGTTCACCACGCTTTGGTATTTGAGCGATATGGGGAAACAATGGTAGGTGAACACAATATTTCATACCTACTACCTACAATTTAAGAGGGTTATTGAGTCTTTCCCTCATATGACGTCGAATAACCTAGACAGGTTCATGCCTCTTATGAAGTTACGCGTAGAAGGCACTTTATTTATAACACTACACACGCATATGAAAGTAAAGATGAGATTCAGTCCTACTACAAGCTCAGAGAAGAGGACCTGGAAGAAATCACTAAGGAATGGCCCATAGATTTTCTTATACTAGTCGACCAGGAAGAGTTGTCCGACCTCGACCTCATTGGAAATATGGTGGTTACTTGTGAAGAGTATGATCCACCCAACAGTAGCAGGAAGAAAAATAATGAAGATGTATAGGAAATATGCAATACATCAGAACAAACTACATCCTATTCACCTAGTAGAGGAGGTGATGACGAAGTGGAAAAAGAAGAGAAAGAAGGGGAAGAATATAAGAAGAAGCTAGGCAAAGTAACACCGCCGCAGAATCCCCCTGATGATGTAAATCCCTATAAGAAAATAAATGTTTACCACACAAAGCCTACATCATGGAAGAAGTCCAAATCTATTAAGCCAAAGCTGCAGACTATGCTTACAGATGATGACTTTGAATTCATTATCGCAGATATATCAGACTCCTAATAAGATATTTTGCACATAACTAAAGGAAAACAAGAAGCCATGTATGATAGAATTGAGACAGAGCTAAGAGGTGTACATCAAGCACTTCACTCTAGTCACACAGTGTCCACTACGCCCCCGCCATCAGATGAAACAAAGTTGGGAGATGAGCCTGCCCAACTCCACAGAATAGTTGATGCGACCAAAGCTTGCCTTCATTACGTTTAGGAAGAAAAAGAACAAGCCACAATGGCCTTGAAGAAAGCATAAGAGGAATTCATAGAGAAATGACGAGTTGCGTAGTAGGAGAAGGACAAGCTCCAAACCAAGTTCGAAGAGGATAGAGTGCAGATCCAACAGGAGAAAGAACAACTTCTCATAGAGCAGGTTGGATTTAAAGAAGAATTCCACAGAGAAATTCTCTCTATGATAGGATTAGAGAAAAGGGAGGAAGACCCAGTGGAGAATCAAGTGGCGAAGCTTGATAAATACATTTAGCAGCTTCAACAGAGAGTCACGGAACTAGAGCTACAAACAGTGCCAAGCACTTTGCAGGAAGTGCGAGATCAGAGAGAAGCAACTGCACGGAGTCTAGTTGGAAGGATCAAAGAATTAGACATGGAATGTAAACAACTAAGTAGTCATAGTGGACAGACTTATGAGCGAATTACAGAGGACCCCGAACTAAAGACACTAGATTCACAGCTCCAGGAGGAAAAGAAACAAGCAACAACAATACAAGTGCAGTTGAAACTCCTGTTAGCAGTTGAGAGGATGAAAATATCCCAAGAACAATGCACAACTCAACAACAGGTCCATGCGATACAAAGAAATGTCATGGAAGTAACTCAGAAGCTCCATCCAGTCTAGGATACATCTTTCCTACTTTTTTAGGAGATTGAAGGTCGAGGAGCAGAGCTAGAACAAGTAGTCACTTTGGTAGAACAAGCTTAGAGGGACTTGTGAAAGAGGCAGTTATTCAAGAGTTCTTTGAGCAAGAGGCCTCGGCGTAATAGCAGGTCAAAGTATCTCGAGCCAAGCTCGAGACTTTTGAGGCAAAGCTACCCAGACCAGTGTGACTCGAGATGAGTCACATGTGAGTGTTGGGGGCCTATTGGCCCTTGACCAAGTTTTGGAGAACCTTGGTCATGTTTGACCTACTTTGGGACTTCGACAGACTAGTCGAAGGCAGAGGGCATGTCGAAGCGGAGATTATAGGATCTCAACCCATTTTAGGGAATTTTTTGGATTATGGTTTATATAACGGGTATGGGGATTTCAAACCATGGGTTTGCCCATGTTTAGGCCCTTTTTGTAATGTATAAATCGAAATCTAGGCGTTGTAAGTAGAGGCGAATGGTCGGATGTTTGGTGTCGTTGATGCTAGGTGATAAGTATTGTGCTAAGTGGAAGTAATTGTAAGAGGCTCTATGCTTAGTGTATGGTCATCTGTAGTGATTTGTACATAGACTATGTGTTGGTCGTTGGTTATGGGAAGAAGCGAAGGTCCAAGAAGAAAAATTCAAATGCAAACTGTGCGGGACACATAGTGACTGTCACTAGGTCGAAGTAAGAAAAAGAGCAGAAAAGTCGGAGTGAAGTATGGAAAATAAATTTGTTGGATGAGGAGATCAAGGATAACAGATCAACAAGAAATATGGATCGAGGAAAACTCAGCAAGTAGAGAAAGCCACCATTGGATGCTTTGGAGCACTACGCAAGAACGAAGGAAAGACAGGTTGGCGAAGCCCTGAAAAGGTAGGTCAAGTTGACCTAGGGTTTTAGACACCTAGGGTTTTGGATAATTAGGGTTTTGAAACCTAGGTTTCGACCTAAGGTTGTCGGTGAGGGACTTTAATGTATAAATAGAGGTCGAGAGGACCTAGGTCGGGTCGGTACTAGAGTTGGGTATTGATATTGATTGTTGTTGGTAGAGAGGTTATTGTGCTGAGAGAGAGAGGAGTGTTGAGAGGGAGAGCCTTATGGTATTGTAATATCTTTAGCTAGATGCAAAGATCAAGTCCTGCAGCTAGGTGCACAGGAAGGTGGGAGACAAAGAGAAGAAGAGAGAAGATCTGTTGACTAAGAGCACAGATCAGAATTGTAATATTTATCTTAATATATCGTAAGCACAGTTCTGTGAATGTATCCCTAGAAAGAGGGTGAACCACATATATTTTGTGTCATATGTGTGATTTATTCCCGGATCTTTGTCATTGTTATAGTGTTATTGCATTATTGTGTTAGATCAGATTTACAGCTGCACAGAGTAGATCTAGCGAATAAGAGATATATGAATGTTGCATTATTGTTGAATTAGTTCCACTTGATATTCACCTGGTTGTAGACATATATGTCCTGCAACCCCCCTCTTAGCTGCTTCTGGTGAGACTACATCTGCTTCACAGGTGTTGCTGAAAGGGCTTGTTGGTACGCTCTTGGAGTGAACGTTGGGTTTTCCCTTGTGCCAACAAATGGTTCCGTTGCCGGGACCAAAATCTGTGTAAGGGAATGTCAAGGTGGTTCCCATCGAAGACATAGATTCAAAAGTGGATAGATGATCAAGAGAGGGACTTCATTGAAGCCTAGAACAAGAACCCTAAATTGAGTACTGAAGATTGTCTACAAAGACACATCTTCACTGACATTCACGAGATCTTCTTTGGAGGAATCCACCAGGAGTTGTTTGAGTGGTTGGCTAGGTTAGTCGATACCCAGTTCGAGATCAGATTTAGACCTCTTGTGGTTTGGACGTTAGAGTTGATTAAGAAGGTTAAGAGAGTCGACAACATTGTATCAAGGGTTGTAGATCACTGGTTCAATAGTACCATTAGAGGGTATATCACCGAATTTGCTGTTGATAGGGTAGAATCACATGGCCAAGCCGAGAGAAACTTTTTCAAAGGACCCAGAGGAAACTTTTTGAACTTTCTGAAGCTGAGAATCAAGATGATGTTGCATGAAAAGAACATCTTGAAGATACAGTAGATTGGCTGGACCTGAAAAGGCTAATGTTCATAAATTCAAACAACGACAGTGAAACAGAAGCTGGACATACACGTAGTGGAAGAGTATTCAGAGCGTTTCACCTTGAGAACCTGTTTAAGAAAAACTACAGAGAAAAGGGTTTCTACAGTCAAGAAGAGGTATATCTAACCGAAAAAGAACATTCAGAACCCACCAGAACAGAAGAAGAGGAAGCTCAAGAACTTCGCCAAAGCAAGCCAAAAACCTCAAGAACTACGTAGATTACTGAAGTAAGTAACATTAAACCTCATGTTGTTTCAATAGAACCAAGAAGCTGGAATAGCCAGAACCACCAGAGTCTTCAGAGTGTTGTTACTAGCAACTCAGCCTATACTCAGACAGGAAGCCTAGGGAACTCTATGGCAAATGAGATGAGGCTCCCTACCTTCAGGGGAGATGGATCTGAGGATCTCGATCAACAATGGATCTTTTGTGAGGGCATGTGGAATATTAAAAGTATCATCGACGAAGCCATCAAGAGAACCCAATTCATCACTACGCTAAGGGACCGCGCATTGAGCTGGTATATAAAACTTGTCCAAGGACTGGCACAGCGTAAGCCACTGAATGAGATCAAGAATGCAGTGATTGCATAATTTAAGAAACCTAATTCGGAGTCACAGTGTATTACAGAGCTAAAAGAGATCAAACAAAAGGTAGCAGACCCTGTTTGGCAGTTCGACTAGAGATTCAAGACCCTAACAGGCCAATGAACTTTTCAAATCCCTGATTAACAGAACAAAGAATGGTTCATGGTGGCATTGTTACCACATATCATAGTCCCTCTGATTCAACAAAATATTTCATTGCAGGCAGAATCCTTGGAGATCACCATGAAGCTTGAATCAACACCTATGGGAGAATCTAGCTTAGGCATGAGCCAGATCTTGAGCCAACTGACTAGTTTGTCTCTGGAGGTCGAGGATATGAAGAAGGACAAGGGGAAGGAAAAAAGATAAGATATCTGGTGTGTAATATGCAGAGCTGAAGGTCATGATAAGGAACATTGTCCCTTATTTCATGAGTATTTGGCCTGAAGAGCATTGAGCCCCTTGAAGCAAGTTAACCTTCCCTAGTGCAATGTATGTATAAATAGGCATTTCCCATGTGAGTGCTATTACATGTAGAAGTATGTTCAAACACCCACAAAATTGTATTGCACATTCTATAAATCAGTGGGGCATGATGATTAATATTTTAGAGCTTACGATCTCATGCATGAGAGGTCAAGGGACATATACAAGATTCAAGGCGAAGTACAACAAGAAGGAAACACTCCACAGTACAACTCTCTAGGGAGAGGAAACTTTAATCCTTTTGGTGGATACATAGGATGAGGAAGAGGAGGAGGTATGGACTGAGGCCGAGGACAAATAATCTATTATAACTGCACGCAACCAAGACACTTGGAAAGGGATTGTCAGAATCCTTGCACAACCTAAAGTTATTGTAACTCTTTCGAGCATGTCATAGAAGAATGCCCTGTGCTTTTGAGTAAGCTTCAGGAAAGATGAGGACCCCAATAGAACCCACAAGTGCAACTGATATATGTCGAACTGCGCAGAACATACCCTAGAGTCGTTGTTATTACTCGATGAGGCACTACTATAGGAGAAGATAGAACAATCCAAAGAAAGATTGCAGAAGAGTCAGGTATCGGGAAAGACGTGGAGAAGAATCAGGATTTTGATGTAAGTAAATAAAGACAAATCTTCGAGGAAGAAAGATAGGACTTCAAGGGGGACGAAGGATCCTCATCTAAAAAATGACCAGAAATAAAAGGGTATGGAATGCCTTAGTCATTTGATCAATTAACTTCATCGAAAGAAGGAAAAGAGGTAAGTAAACTCATAGAATTTGTGTACACTTGTCTTAAGTTAATTCGGGATGAGAATGCTATGCAAGAGTTACAGAACCTAATTAGGTAGTATGAGCTAGGAAAGGTAGACCCCTTACTGAACAGGGAAGTACACCAGATTGGTTAGAAGATAATAACAAACAAAGAAATACATTTGAATGCTCAAATAAGAGAGTATGATATAGACTATGTGGTCGTCGACTTAGGGTTGGAGATCAATGTCATGATGAAGCAAACTTGGGCACTAATGGGAAAACCAAAGTTGATCTATTCCCCTATCAGGCTTAGAATTGCTAATCAACAAGCTATCAACCCATTTGTACGATTGGATCATGTCCCTACAGACATCGACGGAGTTAGGACCTTTGCATATTTTGAGGTAATTGAAATTGTTGATGATAACTGCCCTTACCCTGCATTGCTAGGAATTGCTTGGGCCTTAGACAATTCTACTGTTGTTGATTTAAAGGAAATATGCATGACATTTGAAAGAGTTGGCCTTAGGTTCATTTCACCCTTAGATCCATATGAGGGTCCACGATATAGAGAGCCCATCACAAAAGAAGACCACACATATGAGCTGGAAAACATATATAAATTAATAGCCAGACAATAGGATTATATCAACCCCATTGCCAATGGAAATCTAAGTTGGCGAAGTGACAACGCGTGCCCATCATATTCAGAATAAGTGTTGAAGAACTAGCAGAACCATATGTCTGAAGTATCCACAAGGAGATGTGATCGACTAACCAGATAATTTCACTGGATTAATACAACAATAAGCAACTTGCCTACCTTTGATGGCCTGAACCCTCTAGAAGCCTTCCTCTCAGATTTTGAAACAAGTGTACCAACACAACAGAGGTTGTTGGCTATGTATGAGGCCCTGAAATCTACACTATCAAGATGGTGGGGGACGCACAAAATAAATATTATAGACTGGACACAATGCCAAACCTTGATGACAACGCAGTTCTTAGCACAAGTAGGAAACTGCGAAGTGAGGTACATAGGTCAAAGCTGCCCAAAGGACCATGTGCGAAGCTGCAAAGAATCCTAGAGTGACATTCCTTGAGAAAAATGGGTACACAGATTCATTAATATGCTGGACATGACCCATATTAATTGGTAGCTTCAAGCGAAGTTGTGCCTCATCACTGTAGGTTGGGAAGGTATGCTTCAAAATTTTGTAACCACCTTTTTGTTTGAAAGTGAATTTCCTTCAATAGATCCAACACTACATATTGTGAGGTAGAAAGTATTTAAGGAGGCATCAAGGCTCCCTTTGGAGTAAGAAGAGGATGAATGGACTATGCCATTCTAGAAACTACAAGGATGTTACAACATTAATGCCGACGCAGATGACGATCCGAGGAAGGTAAACATCGATGAGACAGAAGGCCACAGGTATGTGGAAGGACCAAGAGTTGAGTTTCCATTCATTGGACAACCAATCAAGATAAAGAAAGTCAATATTGGGACATAGGAGACACCGAAGCTTGTCAATGTCTGAGATTACTGGGATGCTGCTACCATTAACAAAATTACAGAATTACTGCATGAGTATCAAGACTTGTTTCCGACGAAGTTCACTGATATGAAGGGTATCAAAGGACCTATGGGAGAAATTAGAATACCTTTGAAACTAGATGTGAAGCTAGTCAAGCAAAGACCCTATAGATTGAACCCAAAATATAAGGAAAACGTGAAGATTGATCTCGACAAAATGTTGGAAGCAGGGATTATTGAACCTGTCGAAGAGTCAGAGTGGATCATCCCTATGGTGGTGCAAGACAAGAAGACAGGCGAGATCAGGATCTGCGTAGATCTCAGGAAGCTAAATGATGCTTGTTTGCATGATCCTTTCCCTACACCATTCACAGACGATGTATTGGATAATGTGGGAGGCCATGAGGTATATTATTTTATAGATGGGTTTTTAGGATACCATCAAATACAAATTTCCAAGGAGGACCGCCACAAGACCACATTTTCCACAAAATGGGGATCCTTCCAATACACAGTGATGCCATTTGGACTGAAGAATGCCCTAACCATCTTCTTCAGGGTGGTGGTCGAAGCATTCAAAGAATTTTTGCATAAGTTTTTAGAATCCTATTTTGATGACTGGATTGTTTTTAGTTTGCTGAAAAATCATATTGAATGTCTAAAACTAATGTTGGACAAATGCAGGCAGTGTCAAATTGCTTTAAATTTGAAGAAGTGCATTTTCTTCTCACCTTTTGGAGTATTATTAGGACATATTGTATGCAAGAAAGGATTGCTAGTTGATCCATAAAAAATGGCAATTATAGTCGACTTACCGCCTCCTACTTCATTAAAACAACTACGGATTGCGCTAGGACATATTGGTTATTACAGGAAATTTATCAAAGGATATGCTCAGATTACTGTGCCAATGGAGAAGTTATTAAAGAAAGACTGTCAATTTGGTTGGACAGACGAATGTCAGCAGAGGTTCGACACACTGAAACAAAAGATGGTTAAAACACCCATTCTAGTATTTCCAGACTAGAGCAGAGAATTTCATGTGCATGATGATGCATCTTCTATTACATTAGGAGCAGTATTGGCACAACCTGGAGAAGAGGAGATCAACTATCCATTAGCATTTTCCAGTAGAAAGCTATTTATAGCTGAAATCAATTACACTACTACAGAGAGAGAAAGATTAGCCATGGTGTACGCGCTACAAAAATTCTTCCATTACTTACTAGGAGGACACCTTAAAATGTTTACTAATCACTCTGCGTTGAAGTACCTAGTCAACAAGCCAGTTTTGGGGGGCGAATATGCAGATGGCTTCTCTTATTTCAAGAATATCATTTTGAGATCATAGTTAAGCCAGGAAGAATGAACAAGGGACCCGACCACTTATCAAGGTTGGAACATGGTGAAGAAACCACTAGGCTGGAGGATACATTACTAGATGCACAACTGCTCACCATTAGGAAGATGGATGACCACTTCACAGACATATTCCAATTCCTGTCAACAGGAATTGCTCCAAGTGAGTATACAATTTCCCAGAAGAAACATCTAGTGGTGCGCGTTGCAAACTTTTCACTGATAGTTGGTCAACTATATAAGATGGGACCTGATGAGATACTAAGAAGATGTGTGATGGAGGCAGCGCGCCTGCTGATCCTCGCAGAAGCTCATAAAGGCATTGCAGGAGGACATTACGTAGGGAAAGAAACTGCACAAAAGGTTCTGTGAGATGGCATTTGGTGGCCTACTTTACACAAAGATGCTAAAGAGTATACCAGAGCCTGTGATGTATGCCAGAGAGTTGGAAAACCATCCCGAAGAGATGAAATGCCGCTATCACCACAGATGACCCTACAAGAATTTGAAAAGTGGGCCATTGACTTTGTGGGACCTATAAACCCACCAGGAAAGTACACAGGAGCAAGGTACATTATCACTGCGATAGAATACCTAACTAGATGGGCCGAAGCAAGAGCAGTCAAGGACTATAGTGCAGCTACAGTTACACGTTTTATATTTAATAACATAATAACTAGGTTTCGATGCCCTAAGACCCTTATGAGCAATCAAGTCACTCATTTCATCAACAAGACAATTGAAGCCCTGACTGAAGAATTTGCAGTTCACCATCAGAAGAGTAAACCTTACCATCCACAAGAAAACAGAACGGTTGAAGCATTCAACAAGATCTTGGAGACAAAATTGACAAATATTTGTAATGTGAACATGGATGACTAGGATTTAAGAGTACCAACAGTACTATGGTCTTATAGAACCACTTGCAAGAAATTAACAATGTAGACCCGTTTCAAGTTGGTTTATGGTCTCAAAGCTGTTGTCCCGATGGAGTACTTGGTATCAAGCTTAAGAATTGTTGCATTTACAGACATGGATGATACTGACACAGTTCGTGAGAGGCTTGCCCAGCTGGTTGAACTAGAAGAAGACAATTTTATTGCAGGATTCCATCAGCAGGTAGAGAAGGAAAGAGAGAAGGCCTATCATGACAGACACATCAAGAAGAAGGCATTTAAGCAAGGTGATTTAGTACTAGTGTATGACAGTAAATTTATAAGACATCCAGGGAAGTTTAGAACGCACTGGCTTGGACCATATGAGATCGCCTATGTTACAGAAGGAGGAGATGCGCAGCTAAAGAAATTGAAGGGAGAATGGAAAGAAGGATTAGTGAATGGGAGTCGACTGAAGTTGTATTATGAAAACCAGTTGCCTCGCATCTCTCAGTAAAAGAAAGGAGAAAAGGGTCTAGGTACCAGGTGTAGTTGAAACTGGGTACCATACACAGAAAAGACAATCTGCACAAGGATGGGAAGGAGGCATAAAGAAGAAAGAAAATATTACACTATGCAGTTAAAAGTTGAAGTGAAACGGAAGGATCAGATCTGAAGTGCCTCGGGACGAGTCACAGGTGAGTGTTGGGGGCCTGTTGGCCCTTGGTTATGGAAGGAAGCAAAGGTCGAGGAAGAAAAGGTCAAATGTGAACTGCGCGGGAGACACAGTGACTGTCACTAGGTCAAAGTAAGAAAAAGAGCAAAAAAGTTGGAGCGAAGTACGGAAAAGCATGTCATTGGATGAGGAGATTGAGGATGACAGATCAATAAGGAAGATATATCGAGGACAACTCAAAAAGCAGAGAAATCCACCATTGGATGTTTTGGAGCACCGCGCGAGAAGGGAGGAAAGACAGGCTGGCAAAGCCTTGAAAATGTGGGTCAAGTTGACCTAGGGTTTTGGGTAATAAGGGTTTTGACACCTAGGTTTCAACCTAAGGCTGTCGGTGAGGGACTATAATGTATAAATAGAGGTCGAGAGGACCTAGGTTGGGTCGGTACTAGAGTTGGGTATTGATATTGATTGTTGCTAGTAGAGAGATTATTGTACTCTGAGAGAGAGGAGTGCTAAGAGGGAGAGCCTTCTAGTATTGTAAGATATTCAGTTGCGTGCGAAGATCAAGTCCTGCAGCTGGGTGCACAGGAAGGTGGGAGACAGAGAGAAGATTTGCTGACTAAGAGTGTAGATCAGAACTGTAATCTTTATCTTAATATATCATAAGCACATTTATGTGGATGTAGCCCTAGAGAGAGCGTGAACCACGTATATTTTGTGTCGTATGTGTGATTGATGCCTGGATCTCTATCATTGTTATACTGTTATTACATTATTATGTTAGATAAGATTTACAGCTGCATAGAGTAGATCTAGCAGATAAGAGACATATGAATGTTGCATTATTGTTGTATTAGTTCCACTTGATATTCCCCTAGTTGTAGACATCTATGTCCTGCAACCCCCCTCTTAACTGCTTTGGGTGAGACTACATCTGCTTCGTAGATGTTGCCGAAAGGGCCAGTAGCTAGGGCTTGTTGGTACGCTCTTGGAGTGAACCCTGGGTATGCCCGTGTTCCAACACTATGTGAGGAGACCTTGTGTTGTAACTCGAGGAAGGAGGACCTGGTGAGGTGCGCGCATATCTCTTGTCCTATGTAGAGTAGGGTTTTGATGCTCTGTTCCTGTAAGAGGCTTGACAAAAGATAATAAAGAAGAGGAGAGTTGGTGGATGTATCCCCACGCTGGGGTGAACCACATATATCCTGTGTTATGGTTTCTTTTTTGCATATGGTTGTTATATTGTTTCTATGATTAATGCTTATTGCAATAATATATGTTTAGATGAATATGATAAGTTTAGTGGCTAATGATGTGAAAAATATGCTAGATCTGATCTATTTCCTTATGCTAAGTTCTTAGACGTGTTAGATCTTGTTGAATACTGCGTTTCTCTGTAATTAGGGTTTTATCTGCGAAGTAAATATTGGTTGAATAACAACGAATGGTAACTGCCAGGTGCTTTGTTAGAGTATTGTAATCACATATATGTGTCCCAACTAGGTTGCAGACATCTGAGTCCTGCCTCCACCTCAGGTGAGACTTCATCTACTTTGTAGGTGTTGCCTAAAGGGCCGGTAGTTAGGGTTTTGGTTGGTGCATTGTTGAAGCATTGAACCCTCCTTTGCCAACAAATCTCAAAATTAAAGGAAATACGTCCTATCCCATCCTCCTCTTAGAAACAAGACTCTCCTCCATTGAGATCATTACTATCACTAGATACCTAATGTATAAGAACAAGTTAAGCAACATGGAAGACAAGAGGCTTCCTAAATTCCTTCAAAATCGAGTCGTAACCACCATCGAATCAAGCGAGGATGACATAAAGATGCCTAGTCTTGGCTAAACTATTGGGGAATCATGGAAGACACCATTTTGTAGAATAAAGATACTATTAAAAAAATGTTAAATCAAAATTTAAGGAGAAAATATGGTGTCATAAAGAGTTAGAGGGAAAAAAAAATTAAGGTATTATAAGGATGTAACCAACCATAATCTAGAAGATCAAAAATATATATCTATTTTTCCTTATCTAAAGAAAAAAATAAGCATTGCTAAGATAAGAACAAATTCTCACGAGCTCCATAGTGAAACTGGGCATTGGTCAATTCATAAAATGTCATGGGATGAAAGAGTGTGTCACCTTTGTGACACTAAGAAGGTTGTTAAACTACCAAAATATTTTCAAAAAAATTGTCACACTACCAACCTTCCTAACCTCTTAACTGAACAAAAGTATGGTGATCTTGGAAAGCTTCTCTTAATGCTTTTCGAGCACAGAAACAAAATTCTAAAGAATTGCAAGTAATCACTTACTCTCTTAAGACACCATAGACCAATTCAGACCCTCTTAAGGCACCATAGACCAATTCGGTCTTAGTGGATGTTAATTATCATCATCATCATCATAAAAGGAAAATTTTATAGGCTAAATTTCCGAATTTTCATAAAAGGGAAATTTAGAGGTTAAATTTCCACTTTCTCCTAGAAACAATTCACTCAAATTTCTATAAGTTAAATATATTTTACTAAAATATTTACCTAAATTTGTAAAATTATATAAAATCCCTAAAAATCTAAACATTTTTATAAAAATATGGTCAAATATTTATAATTGGCATTTTAAGAATTAATGACTCAACTATAATTTACAATTATAACATAAGAGTAAATATTTAAAATTTTCATTTTCCATATTTTGTTCACTGTTATATTAACATGAATTTTTTGTTTGTTAGAAATGTACTTGTCATTTGAGGGGGCAAAATTGACTCGGTTCGTTCTTCCCACAATACTGCCTACTAATGTTTCATTTATCACAATAATTTTTTAGATGGTGTTCACTCTATTTTATATTTTATATAGTTTAATATAAGGATTTTTTGTCCACCGGTGACTTTAACAACACGGAGTGGCTTAACAACACACTCGTCACCGACTGTCCTACACCTCGGGGACTTCATTCGATTATTATTATTCTTTTATTATTTAATATAAATAACAATTTAAATTAAATATATTTTTTTAAATATTAATTTTATTTAAAAACTATTTTATTAACTTACAATAAAATTAAAATAGTAAATTAATAATTTAAAATTAAATAAATATTATATTTTTTAATAAAATTATCGCATTTATAACTTTTATAAATGATATTATCTTAATATTTCACATCACTCAAAGTTTGTAAAGGCATTCTAATATTCTTAATTATTTTTGTGACATGGATTCATATAAAATATAAATAACAATTTATATTGAATATTTTTTTTAAAATATTAATTTATTTAAAAAATATTTTTTTAATTTATAAGAAAATTAAAATAATAATTTAAAATTAAATAATATTATATTTTTTTAATAAAATTATCCCATTTATACCTTTTATAAATGATATCATCTTAATATTTCACAAATCACTCAAAGTTTGTAAAGGCATTCGAATATTCTTAATTACTTTTGTGACATGGATGCATATTTTAAATTAATTTTGAAAAGCTTGATTTTATGATTTTCAATTGTTTTTAAAAAGTGTTTCAATGTTCATGCATGTTATAAAGTAAAACACATGAAATAGAGCATAGTGGAGTGATTTTATTATATGTATTTAGAGATGTTCTGAATTAAATTAATATTCAATTAGTTTCATTATTTTCATGTGTTTTTTTATTATTGATGGAGTGATTACTTTAAATATTATAATTTAAAATATTAAATATTATAAGTTTCAAAATTACATATATAAATTTTATATAAAAAAATAATATTATAATTAAATGTGAAAATCTGTATTATCAAATTAAATCTAGTTTTTTTTTCAAAAGTAAATCAATTACACTTATAATTACTTTATATTTAAAAAAAAAAAAAATAACCTTCACATCTTTACATTTTTATAAAGTTATATTAAAAACTTTTCAATATATCAAATTTAATATTTTAGAATTTAAAAAATAAAATAATTTTATATTGAAAAGAATTTTCTATTTAATTATTATCCAAAGTCATTAAACCTAAAAAAATCTATCTAATATTATTTTTTTCACAGTTTTATTTTTTCCTTTCTATCATCAAATTATTGTTGTTTTTTATTATTATTTCCTATCATCGAATTATTGTTGTTTTTTATTATTATTTTCTATAATGTTTTTTTTTTCACAGTTTTGTTTTTTTCCTTTCTATCATCAAATTATTGTTGTTTTTTATTATTATTTCCTATCATCAAATTATTGTTGTTTTTTATTATTATTTCCTATACTATTATAGGAGAAAATTCATTAAAAAACATTTCAGTTAAAAAAGTTTCACAAAACTTTTATTTTAAAAAACAACTGTATGACATTAAAAAAAACCAAGATAATTATCAAAGCTGTCTCTTCAAGGATAAGGACAATGACTTAAGGAGGACCAAAAAAGAACCAAGATAATTATCAAAGCTGTCTCTTCAAGGATAAGGACAATGACTTGAAGGAGGACCTTATCGCATATCAAACATGCCACATTTTTTCAGACAAATCAAACATTTTACCATTAGTGCCTGCCACCTAAATTCAAAAAATAAACCAAGTCAATTAACTTTTAAAAAAAATATGAACTCTGCAGTTGTGATATTCTTTTAATAATATGAATATCTGCATACAAGAATTCAACTGTCAGCCCTCCATTATCGGGTGGTATTTCGTGGTCTTTCAAAAAGGGCAGTCCTCCATTCTGTGGTCTTCAGATTGGTCCTCCACTGTCTCAGATGTATGAATTAAATTAATATAACCTGTGAATAACTTGAATAGAAAGTAACTGGGATCGGAAAACGATCGGTCGCTCAACCAGAGACTAGACTCTTTCATAACATTGACCAAAACAAGAGCTCCCAGTCTATTTCACACTTGATGGGCACAAGAATTCCTTTGGTTGAGCTTTTACGCTGCCTATTAATTCGATCCCATATCGAGCCACTCATCAATATCATGCTTTTCCATCTGAATCGTGCTTTCTGCTTTCCAAGCGTCGGGGAAGACGATCAGGCAATCGAATTATGAATGGGTATAACGGAGAATAAATAATCGGAAGATTTTTATTGTGTGCTCATGGCAGGGCTTGCCTCTGGCACTGGCAGAGCCCGAAAAACGATGGCTAGGGTTTCCACGAAGAGAGGAAAAATAAGAAAACAGGTACTTGTTTCCATGGCCTCGCCGATTCTCGCATCGCTCGAAAGGATGGGAACAACTTTAGCCAAAAGAATTCATTCTTCCTGCAGTACATTCTTCCCTAAAAAGGTCTATCCCGAAAACCTAATACGGGAGCGGTGAGTCTGTCTATTACAGGTAACGTTTCAAAGGCTTTTTAAATATAACAGAGAAATCATTAGTTTTTTTAACTTTTTGGAGGGAGGACTTTGCTCGCAGGGCGTGCGTGCTGTAGAATGGTAGTTGGGAGTGAATGTAATTTTGTTCTGTAATCTCATTCGCGGCCACTGGCTGATTAATTTAGCTGTGTTTGGAATTGTAGTTGGTAGTGAATGTAATTTTGTTCAATAATCTCATCTGAAGCCACTGGCTGATTAATTTCGTATTGTTTGTGTTTGGCTGGATATAATTTTATTTGTGTTCTTCGTTTTTTATTGTGGAGGATATAATTTTTTGACCGTTTCAAGCGGAGTAAGGGTAGAAGTGTTTTGGATTCACTGATACAGTTTGGCGGAAACCTGCTTGGATGTCGTTCACAAGAGAAACAATATTAGGCTGTGGACAGGGTTTGAGAGAAACACTGTAAATCAGTTCAACACCGATATTAAGCTTTGAACAGTTTTTGGGAGAGAGATTGTAAATGAGTTTAACACAGAAGGTTTTCTGATCGCTTACAACCTTAGAATTAGGATTTTTGACTTTATTGTGTAGAGCTGCCCATTCTATAACAGTATTGGGTTGATATGTGTTTCCTTGCATAAATTTGGAGCTGAAACATGTCATTTTTAAATAATAATAATAAATAAATGAAAATTTTATATGTTTATTGAACCTTAATAAAAATTATATATGTCTATTAACCCTTAATAAAATAGAAATTAAGATGAATCTATACTAATACTAATAATAGGTTGATGTGTGTTTCTTTATTTACATTCTAAGTAGAACTAACACATGTCAGTCTTAAATAATAATTAAAAAAATGAAATAAATAAAAATTATATATGTTTACTAAACCTTGGTAAAACCTAAATTAAGATGAATCTATACTAATACTAAGAAAGCCAAAGTGAACCATTACCTTTACGAAGCTAAATTGTTATACAACCAGTTTACGAGACTCCAGCATCAACTCTAAAATGTCCAGGGTTATATGAGGGAATGCCTAAGAGATAGTCTATTTTCACAATGATTTTTGACTTCGTCCAATCTCTTCAAGTAGCGACAACTAGTTGTTAATTTATAAAAAATATACTTTTATTGTCTAATGGATAACACCAAAAAAGAAAAGTGTATGTATCTATTTAGTTGGAAAGATTAAATTAAAAGTTTAAAAGTAAGTTTTGAATGAATTCAATTTATATATATATCTATAGAGAATTCAACATAATGGCAGATTGACACAGTCGCCACCTCTGCCTTAACAGGGTCTCTGCTCTGACCTCCCGGTCTTAGGATCGTTCAACTATCCCCAAAGCCGAAGTGGCTCCTTCCGACTCCCTGCTAGAATCACAATTCAAACCGATCCACAGGTCCCTCTATTCACCCGCACAACCCTTATGCATTCAACCATGAGCTTCCCCTGATGTAATTTCGGGTTTCGGGATTCTCTGATCCCCGATGTGACGAGAACCACTGTCTCCGCGTTCTCCCGATCACCGAATCTTCGAAGTTCCGAAACCCCTCCGTTAGTGACTAGCCCTTGGGACTAAGTCTTGGTCCACACAACCACTTCACATATGACCGCAACTCTATTTCGGGGTTTTGCGACCAAAGCGCTTAACCTCTCATCTCCTAGACCCCCGAAATGCCGACATGCGAAATGCCGACGTGGCTATCCTTTCAGAGCTTTTCCGGAGCTCCTAGATTTTCGCCACACGTCCCCTATGATGGACGGTCCTCCATCATTTCGCGCTTTCGTGAAATCAAATGACGAAATGCTCCGGCATCGTGTCCTTTCGATCCCCGAAGTCCCGACCTGCGAAATGCCGACGGGCTCCCGATCTCCGCCACATGTCTCAACAGATGGACGACTTAGATCAAATCTCGTCTTTTCGGGGTTTTTGATGTCGAGCGACCAACCTCACATCCTAGAGATCCCCGATATCTCGAGTGCCGATATCCCAAATGCCCATATCTTTCAGGACTTTCTCTTCTATTTGCTCGTATGAGGGCTTAACTCCCTCGCAATTCCTAACCAATCTAACGGTTGTCGGGTTCTCCACTTAAGATCTGACGGTCCAGATCCGTCGTTCTTTTGTGCTCCTCCCGCTCCTTCCTGGACGTGGAAAATTCGACGGTCCAGTATCTATCGGTTGATCCGACAACCGATATTGGTCCTCCCGAGCTTTGGTGCTTTACTTCTCAGAGTTGGAAGGATTTTCCAGTTCTTCAAAGGCCTCGATCTTTGCCTAGTTTCTTCTGCGAACTCTTTGTCTTGAGTCCTCTCGCGCATATAGGAAAGCGCTGTCCCTCCTGAGCTTTGGGAACTCTGAACTCTTCTAAAGATTTCTCGGGCTTCTGTACTCCTTGCAGCTATGGCTCTGTGTGCTGAAAGCACTACACTTCCTGAGCTTATCCTTCTCGAATCCTCAAGGGATTCTGACGTCTACTCTTCTGTAGAGTCTTCTCGTGCACACAAAGGTGCTATCTGCCCTGAGCTTTCCTGTATCTTTGACCTCCAAGGAGACTCGATTCTTCTCTCCTCTCTCCCTCAGATGGAGAATTTGATGCTCTCTTAGTTGTCCTCTACTCAAGCAACCTCCCGCTGAGTCTTCCAGGGTGTCCAACAACCCTACGAAGATCCCTTAGTGGGTTCTTCTTCAATCCCAGAACTCAAAGAGTTCTTTTCTTCTGTGCCTTTCTAAACATCTACTCAATGCCCATCTGACAGAGTGTTTTCTCCCAGAACTTCCAACAGTTCTGCCTTCTTCTGGGCACCTATGCGCCCACTCAATGCCCACTTAGGAGAGCTCTAAGAATTCTCAGTGATTCTGTCTTCTTAAGACCTCACAACAGAGTTCCTCCTCTGTGCACTCATTTGCACCCGCTCAATGCCCACCTGGTAGAGCTTCACAGAACTCCTCAGATATTTTGTCTGCAACTGTGTATCTCCTACACAACTTTGTCTCCTGAGGTGTTCAGCAACCTCACAAGCCTCCTTTGATTTGTTGACTTCATTTTTTGTGCCGCAACACATCTTTGTCTGAACCCGCAGAATTCAGAAGTGCTTCAGTACATTGGTATTCAGAGACCACATTATTCTGTCACGCCCTCCTGGCATGAAACCTCAAAGACCTTCACCTGAAATCAGACACACTCCTGCAATTGCAAATCTACATCATACATCTACAACATACATTCATATCATATGAAAAACACTCACAGACATTCATTTAACACCTAGTCATGCAGGAAAAAATGTTATTTGTATTAAAATGGCAAACGTTTGTTTACAATATTGTTCCTGAGCACGACCTGTAACAAGGTATCGGCTCCTTCTCTTCTACTCTCTACTCGTAGACTCTCTTCCTCTCTCTCACTAACTCTCTTCTAAGAGATACCCCTGATATTTTTACATGAGGAGGCTCTTAGAGCTCTTCCCTCCAAATCTACCTACCCTATTCAATTACATTGAATGGGTTGTCTAGTCCAGCATCAGATCTAGATCTCATCCTTACAAACATTTAAGGCCTATCTACTCTATGCCTGCACAAAGACACGACTCTATGGCTCAACAGCCTAAGCAATTAAATTACATTGATTCAAATTTTAAATGAGGTTGTGCCTCTCTTCAACATGCGATTTGAATTCGCTGACTTGGTTGGATGATGTGGAGAGATGCTCTTGCATCATACTCCTCAGTTGAAAAATTCATGAGCTCCTTCTCATGAGCTTCCCATCTCAGCTGTGGAAATCTTCCTAGATCCCAAATCATCCTCTCGAGTTGTTCATTCGCTCCATTTCCCTTATGTTGTTGCTGCTTCTGCGCTGCTGCTTCTTTCCTTCTGTTCAACTTCTCCTTGCTGACAGTTTTTGCTGATCCTAACATCATCTCTCTAATCTCCTTGATCACTTCATCCAGCTGCTCCAATGGCTGGCCTTGTTCATGCAGTCTCCTCAGCTGCAAAATTTTTCAGCACATGGGCAGATCACTGTGATCTCCCATGCCTTCTTCATCAGCTTCCAACTTCACCTGTTGGATGTGCATGCCCTACACTTTCACCCTTCTCTCTAGGGATTCAATTTGTTCATACAGATCAGCCAAACTAATGCTGTCTGTTTCTTCTTCTTCTTCTTCTGCAAACTCCCATGTTGCAGTCTTTTCAGTCTCCTGGCTGAAAATATTGAGCCATTCCTCAGAATGCTCATCATCCTCTTCTGCTTCTTCTGCTGTCAGCTTTAGCGCTATAACTTCCTCATCTTCTCGGCTGAATATATTGAGCCATTCCTTAGAATGCCCATTCTCCTCTTCTGCTTGGGCAACTTCAGATATCTGCTCCAATCCTTCTTCCCTAATAGTCACAACTGGTTGTTCTTCTGTTGTTGCTGCATCTGGAACCCAGATTTCTGCCTTCCCTTGGGCAAGTGGTAGGAATATCTCAATTCCCCCAATAATCATAAGGTTCCTCACATTGTCCCCTTGGATGGTGAAAGTTTTTAACTTGTCATCATCTTCATTCACATGGCTTTGAAAACCACATGAATCTTCATCCTCTGTCAGCTGCATCTGTTGATCTAAATTCACCTCTGAGCTCACTTGCTCTATCATCTCCTCAGGCTGATTCCGACTCACTTCTGTGTTCATGAGACCCTCAGATAGTCTCATCTGCTCATCCCTGCCCACCTGGCAATATGGGATGCTTCTACTACTCTCCTGGCAGTCTTCAAGATCCCGCAACGACCTCATTTCATTGCCCAGCTGGCAATGTGAAATTCCTTGGCTGTCCTCCTGACAGTCCCTGAGATCCAGCAGTGATCTCAACTCTTTTCCCTCCTGGAAATTAGGAATTTCTATTCTACCCACCTAGCAGTTCTTGAGATCTTTAGCTGATCCCATTTTATCCTCTTCATCGAGATTTTTTCCAATCTCTGGTTCACATATCTGAACCATTTCCTCAAGTCCATCAAGGTTTTCAATATGCCTCAACCATCCTCTTAATAGCCTACGCTGTCTTTTATCCCCCTCCTTGACTGGCCATTTTACCTTTGTCTTCACCATGGGCCATTCATATACCCATATCGGCTTGGTATTTTTTTGCATCCGCAGTTCAAGCTCGTGCATTCTTGCCCTGATATTAACAAGTTCTTTCCCTCTTTCGGCTGTGCTCATCAGCTTTGGGTTATTCCTTCCAGCGTATCTTCGGCCTTCGGTAGCCATGTTGTTATCTATGTCTGCCCTCCTGGCAAATCTGCTGCTCACTCCTGCAAACCTAAGTGCTTCAGCCTCTTCCTATAGTTCTATTGATTGTCTTCTCGATTGTTTCCTACCTGCAAACAATCGTCACAGAGCCTCTAGCGCTCTGTATTCCTTTACTCCTTCTCGCTTCACCTGAAATATACAAGTGAAGTCCTACTCTGATACCACTCTCACGCAGTCGCCACCTCTGCCTCAACACGGTCTCTGCTCTGACCTCCCGGTCTTAGGATTGTTCAACTATCCCCAGAGCTGAAGTGGCTCCTTCCGACTCCCTGCTGGAATCACACTTACAACCGATCCATAGGTCCTTCTATTCACATGCACGACTCTTCTGCATTCAACCGTGAGCTTCCCTGATGTAATTTCGGGTTTCAGGATTCTTTGATCCCCGATGTCATGAGAACCACTATCTCCGCGTTCTCCTGATCACTCAATCTCCGAAGTGTCAAAACCCCTCTGTCAGCAACTAGCCCTCGGGACTAAGTCTTGGTCCACACGACCACTTCACATATGACAACAACTCTATTTTGGGGTTTTGCAACCAAAGCGCTCAATCTCTCATCTCCTAGACCCTCGAAATGCCGACATGCAAAATGCTGACATGGCTATCCTTTCGGAACTTTTCCTGAGCTCCTAGATTTCCGCCACTTGTCCCCTATGATGGACGGTCCTCCATCACTTCGCGCTTTCATGAAATCAAATGCCAAAATGCTTCGGCATCATGTCCTTTTGATCCTCGAAGTCTCGACCTACGAAATACCGATGGGCTCCCGATCTTCGCCAAGTGTCTCAACAGGCGAACGACTCAGATCAAATCTCGTCTTTTTGGTGTTTCTGATGTCTAATGACCAACCTCACGTCCTCGAGATCCCCGATATCCTAAGTGTCGATATCCCGAATGCCCATATCTTTCGGGACTTTCGCTTCTATTTGCTCGTATGAGGGCTTAACTCCTTCTCAATTCCTGACCGATCTAACGGTTGTCGGGTTCTCCGCTTAAGATCTGACGGTCCAGATCCTTCGTTCTTGTGCACTCCTCCTGCTCCTTCCTGGACATGGGAAATCCGACAGTCCAGGTTCTATCGGTTGATTCGACGACCGATATTGGTCCTCCCAAGCTTTGGTTCTTTCCTTCTCAGAGTTGGAAGGATTTTCCAGTTCTTTAAAGGCCTCGATCTTTGCCTGGTTTCCTCTACGAACTCTTCGTCTTGAGTCCTCCCGCGCGTATATGAAAGCGTTGTCCCTCCTGAGCTTTGGGAATTCTGAACTCTTCTAAAGAGTTCTCGGGCCTTTGTACTCCTTGCAGTTATGACTCTATGTGCTGAAAGCACCAACTCTTCCTGAGCTTATCCTTCTCGAATCCCCAAGGGATTATGACGTCTGCTCTTCTGCAGAGTCTTCTCGTGCACACAAAGGTGTTATCCACCCTGAGCTTTCCTGTAGCTTCGACCTCCAAGGAGACTCGGTTCTTCTCTCCTCTCTCCCTCAGATGGAGAATTTGACGCCCTACTGGCCGTCCTCTACTCAAGCAACCTCCTACTGAGTCTTCCTGGGTGTCCAACAACCCTATGAAGATCCCTCAGTGGGTTCTTCTTCAATCCCAAAACTCAAAGAGTTCTTTTCTCCTGTGCCCTTCTACACATCTACTCAATGCCCATCTGGCAGAGTGTTTTCTCCCATAACTGCCACCAGTTATTCCTTCTTTTGGGCACCTATGCGCCCACTCAATGCCCACTTAGGAGAGCTCTCAGAATCCTCAGTGATTCTGGCTTCTTAAGACCTCACAACAAAGTTCCTCCTCTGTGCACTCCTTTGCACCCGCTCGATGCCCACCTGGCAGAGCTTCACAGAACTCCTTAGAGCTTCTGTCTACAACTGTGTATCTCCTACACAACTTTGCCTCCTGAGGTGTTCAGAAACCTCACAAGTCTCCTTTGAGTTGTTGACTTCAGTTTCTGTGCCGCATCACGTCTTTGTCTAAACCCGCAGAATTCAGAAGTGCTTCAGTACACTGGTATTCAGAGACCACAGTACTCTGTCACGCCCTCCTGGCATGAAACCTCAAAGACCTTCACTTGAAATCAGACACACTCCTGCAATTGCAAATCTACAACATATATCTACAACATACATTCATATCATATGAAAAGCACTCACAAACATTCATTTAACACCTAGCCATGCAGGAAAAACTGCTATTTGTATTAAAATGGCAAATGCCTGTTTACAATAGTGTTCCTAAGCACGACCTGTAACAAGGTCTCGACTCCTTCTCTTCTTCTCTCTACTCGCAGACTCTCTTCCTCTCTCTCACTAACTCTCTTCTAAGAGATACCCTTGATCTTTTTACATGAGGAGGCTCTTAGAGCTCTTCCCTCCAAATCTACCTACCCTATTCAATTACATTGAATGGGTTGTCTAGTCCAACATCGGATCTAAATCTCAGCCTTACAAACATTTAAGGCCTATCTACTCTATGTCTGCACAAAGACACGACTCTATGGCTCAACAGCCTAAGCAATTAAATTACATTCATTCAAATTTTAAATGAGGCTGGGCCTCTCTTCAACATGCGATTTGAATTCGCTGACATGGCTGGTTGGCTAATGTAGAGAGATGCTCCTGCATCACATATCAATTATTCAAAAAAGTTTTGGATAGTTCCCTAGATTGTTTTTATTATGAAAAGATCAACAAAGAAAGTGTTGTTAATACATGAAGTATTATGATTTTCTAAAGATGCATTCCAGTATATCTAGATACCAAAAGAAATTTACTTTTTTAATATTTTATAAGTAAGAATAAGTTATGTAAAGCATATAGAACTTGTTGAAGTTTATAACAAAATATTAAAATTTTAAGGAGATATTGGATATTAAGATCTTATAGATTTTTTTGTAATATTGACAAAAGAGTTGATTCTAATAAAATATCAATGTACCTGTTTTTTTTCCTGTGTGAAAATAACCATGAAAAGAAATTGTAAAAATGTAAAATTATATTTTTAACAAAATTATTTACTATGCGTGGAAAGTCCATAACGACTAAATCTGTAACGGCTTTTACGGATATGAATAAATAGCTCTTGACCTTCCGGAGATTTAAGATTTTCTCTTCTAATAAGGGCAAAAAAATATTTGATTTAATATTTATTTTTAATTTCAAGAAAAAAGAGGTTTAATCTAATTCTTTTAATGAATAAGAGGGAAAATGGGGCTTGCAATCCTGTCTTTTAATAACGAAAATGGTGCTTGTCTTTTTAAGTGGAACAGGAGGGGAAAGTACCTGTCCAATAGAAATATGTTTTAAGTCCGTGAATTTTGATGTGATTTGTGGGAGAGTCCATGTCGGAAAAAGGAGATATAATTGAAAGGAGTCCATTTTTAAGAAATAAATAAGCTTTTATGTATGATAAATCACAAGAGGTAAAAATGGAAAATATTTCTACAAATATTTATTTTGATAAAGATAATGCAAGTTTGTGTATCTAGTGTTTATCAAGGATATTTTTTTAAGTTTTTATTTTTATTAATTTTTTTATTTTTAACTTTTCAAAAAAAAATTCATTTCATTTATTTGTCTTTAGAAATAAAAAAAGTGTAATTTTCAAAACTGATCTACTTTTATATATATATCAAAAATATTTTTTTAAATTTTTATTTTTATCAAAAAAAAAATATATTTTTATTTTTATCAAAGATATTTTTTTAACTTTTTATTTTAACAGAAAACATAAAATCATTCTAATATAGAGTCATTCTATTACATTGATAATTCATACTAATTCTTTTTTAAGTTTTTATTTTAAATAAAACATAAAGTCATTCTATTACATTGATAACTCATACTAATTAATTATTTCTAGAAATTCAAAATCAAATTTTAGCTCCTAATAGAATACTTTAGGATAATTGATTTTATATATGTATAATGTAAAAAGTTAATATTTAGGTTTTTTTTTCAAACAAGTTTAGTATGCATCACACTTTGAAAAACAAGTTTGTTGGAAAATTCAATTGCTTAAATTGCTTTACATTAAATTGTCAACTAGGGATCTCTTAAGGTTATGAGATGCCGACAAAATATTTGCAGGAGTAGGAAACTAACTCTAAGCTAGGAAAATTGTATAAAGAATGTCAAGAACGAGAATTAAAATCATATGATCTTATGTTATAGGTCGATTCCTATGACTTCTCAGCTATCTCTTGGATTCTCAAGGTTAACAAAAATTCATATATTTGATACACACCACACTCAACTAATCACACTTGCATAAATGAAATTGAAGAAATAAAAGGCTACCAAATTCAAGTGTGGTCAATAGACTTATATTTCAACTATTAACCACATTCCTTTGGTTGAAAAGCAAGAGCACCAACTAGTTTTGTGATTACTAAAGAAACTCGACCTTCAATTCCTAACTATGTAGGGAAACCACACTTGCAATAATTGAAATTGCATAAATGAAATGCTACATAAAATCAAAATGAGAAACTACTGAAATAACATCACACAACATAAAGGAAGTTATTTGAGTAGAATATACCATAGAGGGGGCCCTGCCTGTCTTGGTGGATGCTGCCAAGAAAAAATACAACATAGAACTATTGATCTGCAACAACAAGCTACTTATTCCAAAATCAAAATGGTTACCAGGATACTTCTCTTCAATATGTAGTTCTATGCTATAACCTCTCCTTCAACTCTCTCACTCCCTAACTATCTAACTTGAATGATATCCTTTCATATTTACACATATAGCTTCTTCTTCATAAAAAGAAAAGGAGTTTCAATAAGATGAGATCAGATCCTAAACAAATGGATATGCAATCGATAAATCTCAGATCCCAAATATGTGGATCTCTTCACCATAAAATCTTAGATTTGTTCTAAGGTTGTTTGAAGAGGATGATACCATCATTCTCCATGAGATCCATGTTCCCAAATTCGTGGATATGGGATGAAACTTGGTCGAACCACTTAGCTACCGAAATTGTCGGGTAGTTATGAGACTGACCAGTTTTGGAAATCTCAACCATACAACTCTTGTTTTTCACTTTTTGTGGAGAAGATGAAGGGGTAAATAAATGAAAAATGACCAAATGGCATCATAAAATATCTAATTTTCGAGGTACAACAAAATCCATTCCATCTATGGGAGAATGGATTCATTCTCTTATGGTTGAGTTGTTCTTGGGTATGTTGGGGAACATTCACACAACAATGTTGTCATAAAATTTTGTAGAATGTTGTCATAAAATTATGTGCAATATATGACTAAATTCATGGGTAATTGTTGTTAGTAAGAAGAATTAATTTAAATTTTAGTTTTCCCTCATCCCCAATAGTAGTGATTTATTTTCCATTGTGTATGAAACACTCAAGGGAAGTGGGATATCACAAAGGACTATTTAGAAATAAGGTTGTTCTCATTCCTTGTGTTGTAGAAGGTTGAGGGGAAAGAGAGGTTTGTGAGTTGGATTGTTCTAAAAGAAATGGTTTGATATGTAACTCTTTGGTTGTAATATTTATGAAATGGGATGAGTGACGAAAGGAAAAACAATACCTAGTAAATTCACCTTATTGTTTCATTTCCCCACATAGTGTTCAAACCTAAACAAGATGATGTATATGGCTTGGAGTAAAGATGTTCTGGTGGAACTCTTATGATTATGATTATTAAACATTGTGGCTATAGTTGTAAATCAATATTATCTACTTTGCTGGGAAATACCAACTTGGAATTTAAAAATGGCTAAGAACCTATAGGCGATTTTTTAGCGGTGAAATTTCACTTATCCCTTATTTTTTGGTCATTTGGAGAATGTAAGTTTTCACAGTTAGTCATAATATGAGAAAATATATGGATTGAAATGTGTGTCAAGTTTCGAAACATCCATCGTTTCAAGTAGACACTCCACCCATCAACAAGGACATAAAAATCTATTAAGGTGGAGAAGAGTGTGCTGAGGTTTTCCATTATTGATTAAGTGAGGATGGTGATAGTTGAGGGAAGGAGAGGAAAATAAATGATAAGAGTCATTGAGAATGAAAATAGGTAAAATAGTGATGATATGTAAGAACAATAATAATAAATAATTACACTAGGCGTTAAGGTGATAATAATAAGGAAATAAGATAGACTTAAAGGTGAAAAAATAATAATGATAAGTAGGGGAAATAATATTAAAGAATTAGTTGAGAATAAATGAAGAAAATGTTAGGTATGCGAATTAATAATAAATATGTTAGGTATAAAGAATTAGTTAAGAATAAATGTAGATGATAACAATAATAATAAATAATTTAAGGTGGAAGAATGATAATGAAAGGTAGGGAAAAAATAAAGAATTAAAAAGATGTTAGGGTTAGAAAAGAAAGTCGGTGAGATTAGAATAATTAAAGGAAAAGGGGGGCTGAAAATAAGAAGAATTCTGAAATGGAAAGAAATGAGATAATTTTTTTATTAAAACAAGATGAAGATGCATAACAGCTAGTCCCATGCGATGTAGTGATAAGGCAAAGACAAACAACTTAGAAAAACATGAAAACAATATAGATGCAAATTTCAGTGGAATAGAGTTATGTTATGTGTTAAAGGAAGACGTTTGATTTCTAAAAGTTACTTTAAAAAATATTACGTAAGTAATTGGACAAAGAGTTCAATGGTAAGTAATTGGACAAAGAGTTCAATGGTAAGTAATTGCTTTCAAATTTATTGTATTTATTTTCAGATTCTAATTTTGTTTAGGATGGCTTCAAATATTTCATTAAGGGCTTAATAGAAGAAAACAAGAAAAAAAATTGCCCATTGCAGGTATTCATGAAAATTTTGCATTGTTATCGAAATCGGTCAAAGTGACCAATATAACATAAAATGTTGGATATTATTACAGATTTTGCATTGTCGTCGAAATCGGTCAAAGTGACCAATATAACATAAAATGTTGGATATTATTACAGTTGAACATTTACTTTCTTGTAGAGATGCATCATTATGCAATCGATTACTATGAAAATATTTCACACCGTTGAGCCCTACCTAAAATGTACTCAAATTATATTCTTCGAGAACTGAATATTCTGTGGCGACAAAAGTCCATTTTATTCACACTTTTACGTAATATCTATAGGTGAAGATAATAATAGTGTGATGTTGTTGTTGTAGTGGGCATAGTTAAAGGGATTATAACTTCAACGCTTTCATACACCAGTGATCAGGTGATTAGATTATGTATTTTTTGTTTAAGAAAATTTAGTGGGAAAATTTGAAACGACAGTTTCCACAGTTCTTCATGACATTTTTAATAAATATATGTTATTAAATTAATGTTATTAGGAATATATGCACATAATATTTAACTTTGTGCAGGGATGTTTGAGGTTGTGGCTAAGTCATAGCATGTGGTCGACTTCCCTCAACTACATACCACATCTACATTCTGCATGCTTGGTCGTTTAATGCATGTAGATTGGGCCATGGAGCTTGAGCCATCAAGTATTCTCCTACTGCAGGAGCTCATGAGTGGATTTCTCGATCTCCCTTGGATCATTCATTAAATCCTCCAGGCAGAAGGCAAGAACAGCGAAGGAAATAACTAAATCATTGTCGATGTTGATCTCATGCTAGTCCGCAAGGAACAAAATATCTGTCACCACTTCATGCACAAAATATTTAACTTTGTGCAGGGATGTTTGATGTTGTGGATAAGTCGTAGCCTGTGGTCGACTTCCCTCAACTACAAAAGAACATAGCTACATTCAACACGCTTGGTGGTTTAATGAATGTATATTGGGCCATGGAGATTGAGCCATGGTTTGACAATCGACTAGGTGGATTGGTCATAACACAGTTGGGCGCAGACACATTTTCTAGCCTTAAAGATGTATGAATTAAATTAATATTTCCTCTGAATAACTTGAATAGAATGTAAGTGGGATCGGAAAACGATGGTTCGCTCACCCAGAGACTAGATTCTTTCATAACATTGACCAAAACAAGAGCTCCCAGTCTATTTCACACTTGATGTGCACAAGAATTCCTCTGGTTGAGCTTTTACGCTGCCTATTAATTCGATCCCATATCGAGGCACTCATCAATATCATGCTTTTCCATCTGAATCGTGCTTTCTGCTTTCCAAGCGTCGGGGGAGACGATCAGGCAATCGAATTATGAATGGGGATAACGGAGGATAAATAATCGGAAGATTTTTATTGTGTGCTCATGGCTGGGCTTGCCTCTGGCACTGGCAGAGCCCGAAGAACGATGGCTAGGGTTTCCACGAAAAGAAGAAAAATAAGAAAACAGGTATTTGTTTCCATGGCCTCGCCGATTCTCGCATCGCTCGAAAGGATGGGAACAACTTTAGCCAAAAGAATTCATTCTTCCTGCAGTACATTCTTCCCTAAAAAGGTCTATCCCGAAAACATAATACGGGAGCGGTGAGGCTGTCTATTACAGACAACGTTTCAAAGGCTTTTTAAATATAACAGAGAAATCATTAGTTTTTTTTACTTTTATTGAGAATTCAACACAGTGGCAGATTAATTATTCAAATTTTTTTTACTTTTATTGAGAATTCAACACAGTGGCAGATTAATTATTCAAAAAAGTTTTGGACAGTTCTTTAGGTTATTTTTATTATGAGAAGATTAACAAACCAGGTGTTATTAAAGTTTTATGATTTTCTAAAAATGCATTCCAGTGTATCTAGATATCAAAAGAAATTTACCTTTTTAATATTTTATAAGTAAGAATAAGTTATGTAAAGCAATTAATAACTGTAAATAGCAACTATATAGAACTTATTGAAGTTTAAAACAAAATATTAAAATTTTAAGGAGATATTGGATATTAAGATCTTATAGATTTTTTTGTAATATGGAAAGAAGAGATATTCTAATAAAATATCAATGTACCTGTTTTTTTTCACTGAAAAAAAATTGTAAAAATGTAAAATTATATTTTTAACAAAATTATTTACTATGCATGGAAAGTCCATAACGACTAAATCTGTAACGGCTTTTACGGATATGAATAAATAGCTCATATGACCTTCCGGAGATTTAAGATTTTCTCTTCTAATACGGGCAAAAAAATATTTGATGTAATATTTATTTTTAATTTCAAGAAAAAAGAGGTTTAATCTAATTCTTTTAATTAATAAGAGGGAAAATGGGGCTTGCAAACCTGTCTTTTAATAACGAAAATGGTGCTTGTCTTTTTAAGTG
>ML777538.1:1718233-1765596 GCA_009831015.1 Picea engelmannii | reverse complement strand
TAATAATCAAAACTACCATCCTTTAGTAATTTATGTATGCATCCAATCCAGTCAGCAAGACTAGTCTTTTATAAAAGACAACAAACCAATCAATTGTTTGAGAAATCCTTTAATTACTATTATCCGGTTCAACAATTTTATTTAGACAACCATGGTTTAGTTATGTAATTATGAATATTCATATATACACATTTTATTTTATTTTTTGAAGGGAAAACATTAAATTCCACCAGAAGACAAATCTTCATACCTTCTCAACTATTTCTACTCATCCTTCCTCCCTAACCTACTTCCATCTCCATTCTTATCCTTCCTCTGCTAGACTATCTTGGAGCGTCAACTATATCGACCTAACTCCAAATAGAACCTGTAAGCGGAAGTGTCGTTATCTTGACCAAGCTTCCCTAGCAGGCATCTGACAGTCATCATCACATGTCTTGGGGAGCATGAACTAACACTATCCTCCCATGACTTCAGGTTCCGGAGGACACACGGTGGGAAATGCCTCCACCCCTCCTAATCATAACTAGGGTCCACACCCTACAATGGAATATATAGTGGCACCATGTTGCTGGGGGTTTTGTTATCGTTTATTCAGTTTTGGGTAGTGTCATCACCTGAAATCATGCACTGGTCCACATATCATAGCAATGCATCCAAACCGATATAATTTCACATACAATATTCATACCATAATGTTTCTTGGCTAGTGGTCATGATATCCACTTGCATCATCTTTATCCCTTGGCTATTTCATAGCCCATAACCTGCAGATTAGTCTATAACACAAACTCATACATTTCTATGCATTATCATTAGGTAATTGCATACTATCATCATTTCAATTTGGTATCCCTGTATCGATAATTTAACATCAATGTTTTCCAGTTAGAAATAGATCTCATAATATCCCATAATTCAATTTCGACACCCATTCATAAGATTATCATTTACCCAAAATAGATTGCATCATATCCAACATCATCCTAATAACATTTAAAGATTCATTAAATTCACATTCTCACAATATGTCGCATCATATATATCATCGTCAATAACATTTAAACATTCGTAAAATTTACATTCACATAATAGATCGCATTACATACATCATCATCAATAACATTTAATCATTCATAAAAGTTCATACATTTAAAGTTTAAGTGTATTACTTAATAGTTTCATTGTGACTAGAAAATAAAGTATATAGGCCTTAGGTAATCCTGGCTATCTAAGTCAAAAGGTGGTGTTGCATACATCCAACCTTCGAGAAACATATTCTCGAGGTGGTCAAAAAAGTGAGGGATAGTCTCGTCATAGTGTCTCGGCATCTTCCCAAGTAGCATATCTCAGACTATACTTGTCCCACTGGACCTTAACTTGGTCTACCAGACGGTTCCTGAGCTGTCGAACTCTACGGTCCAATATGTGTAATGGTTCTACCGTGAGGGTTCCCACGTTCGATACCTGCAATTCCTTCCAATTTAGTTTATATGATTCATCAGCAACATAATGATGTAAAACAGATACTTGAAATACATTATGAGTTTTATGCAAGTGGGGTGGCAGTTCGAGACGATTTGCAACGGGTCCAATTTTCTCTTGGATTTTGAATGGTCCTATAAATCGAGGTGACAACTTTTTCCCCTTCCCGAGTCGTATGGTACTCTTATTAGGCTTGATACGAATGAAAACTTGGTCTCCCACTTCATAACTTCGGTCGGTCCTGTGTGCATCCGCATAGCTTTTCTACCTATCCTGTGCTTCCTTTAGTCTCTGCCTAATTTGAATCACTTGTTCTTCCATCTCCTGAATCAATTCTGGCCCAACTGTTACTCAGTCTTCTAGTCTATCCCAACTCAATGGCATTTTTCATGGCCTCCCATACAAAGCTTCGTAGGGTGGCATTCCGATGGAGCTATGAAAAATATTATTGTAGGCAAACTCTACCAAAGGTAGGTACTTCTCCCACTGGTTTTGATTATCCATTACATACATCCTAAGCATGTCTTCCATGACTTGATTTACTCTCTCAGTTTTCCCATCTGTTTCAGGATAATAAGTTGTGCTTAAGTTCAACTGAGTCCCCAACGCTGACTGCAAACTTGTCCAAAACCTAGAAGTGAATCTTGAGTCCCTATCTGAAATGATCTTCTTAGGTATCCCATGCAAACGGATAACCTCGCTTACAAACACACGTTCCACATCAGTGACATTGTAAGTGTCTCTAACCAGAATAAAATGAGCACTCTTGGTTAACTTATCAACTATCACAAGAATGGCATTGTGTCTATGAGATGTGAGTGGCAACCCCACAACAAAACCCATAGAGATGACTTCCCACTTGGACATAGAAACATCATGTGGTTGTAGGAGGCCTACCGGGTGATGGTGGTTGAATTTCACTTTTTGACACTCTATGCACTTAGCGACGAAATGGACTACGTCACGCTTCATGCCTACCCAGAAGAAGGGCTTCCTCATATCTGCGTACATCTTCTTCACACCCAGATGCGCACAATAAAGTGCTCTATGGTCTGCCTTCATTATGATGCTTCGAATATCCCCATTCTCAGGGATGTACATCCTTCCTTGATATCTTAACAGTCCGTCTGTTTCCACACTATATCCTTCATACTTTGGATCTAACTGCCTCCCGCTCTGGAGGTTTGAAGTAACCTTTAAATGCCAATTGTCTCATTGGAGTTGTGCAACACATGTTCCCTCAGATTGACCTTTAAGGTTACCAAGGAGAAGATATGTGGTCTCCTACTCAAGGCATTTGCGACCACATTTTCCTTTCCCTTGATGTACGAAATACCAAAATCGTACTCACTCATAAACTCACTCCATCACCTTTGCTTGGCATTCAGATCTCTTTGAGTGAAGAGATGTTTTAAACTTTGATGGTCCGTTTTGAGCTCAAAGTTTCGCCCCACAAGATAGTGCCTCCAAATTTTCAGAGCTAGCATTACAGCTGCCAACTCTAAATCATGAGTTGTGTATAACTCTTCGTGTTTCTTCAACTTCCTTCATGCATAGGCTATCACTCATCCATCCTACATTAGCACATCCCCCAACCCTTGCTTTGAGGCATCCGTGCAGACTGTGAAGTCATTTTCCATATCCGACACTCGTAGAATTGGCGCACTGGTTAGTAACCTCTTAAGCTCAATGAATGCACTATCACATTCTTCTATCCATTCATACCTGACCCCCTTGTGTTGCAAAGTGGTGATGGGTTTCGCTATTTTTGAGAATCCTTCCACAAATCTCTGGTAATAACCTGCTAGCCCCATGAAGCTTCTCACCTCATGGGCATTTTTCGGCACTGGCTACTCCATAATGGCCTTTACTTTTTCTGGGTCCACAGAGATTCCTTCGCCAGAAATGATATGACTTAAATAGTGAATCTCTTTCTGGAAGAAGGAACACTTCGACAACTTCCCATCCAATTTGTTCTCTCTAAGGCAGGACAACACTACTCGCAAGTGTTCCTCATGTTCTCTTTCGTTCTTGGAATAGATGAGGATGTCATCTAGAAAGACTTGTACAAATCGATCTAAGTACTTCCGAAATACGCCATTCATGAGGCTCATGAATACTGTTGATGCATTGGTCAATCCGAAAGGTACGACGACGAACTCGTAATGTCCAAACCGAGTTCGAAAGGCAGTTTTTGGGATATCACCTTCCTTAATCCTTAACTGATGATACCCTGATCACAAATCAATCTTTGAGAATACCACTGCTCCTTTCATCTGATCGAAAAGGTCATCTATTCACGGCATTGGGTACCTATTTTTCACTGTAGCACGGTTCAAGTCCTTGTAGTCTATACACAGTCGTAACGATCCATCCTTCTTCTTTACAAAAATTACTGGTGCGCCCCAAGGTGAGACACTGGGCCTTATTAGCCCTAAGTCCAGTAACTCTTTCAACTGCATTTGCAATTCACAAAGTTCTGGCACTGTCATCCGATACAGAGTCTTGGAGATTGGTTATGCACTAGGTCTTATCTCAACAATAAAATCAAGTTCCCTCTCAGGAGGTAATCCTGGTACCTCGTTGAGAAAAACATCCTTAAACTCTGACAATACCGGGTACAGATCCACTGAGGGTCCCTTCCTTCCATTCACTGCTTCCACTACATAAATTCAACACCCTTGCCTTATGCATCACTTAACCTTCATAGTTGATACAAAGTGTAAGGACACTTTTCTCCATACACCCTGGATCTCTACTGGCATTCCCTCATCGTCGACACAAAGCACCCTCTTTGTGAAACAATCTACCAAAGCTCGATGAGCTGCTAACCAATCCATTCCAATGATTAGGTCATATGCCCCGAGAGCAGTGATGTATACCTTCAACCTGGTAGTACACACTCCCAGGTCTACTATACAATTATCAACACTAGGTCCTACCGCTTGTTTTTCCCCTGAAGTCATCTCGACTTGTTTAAAGTCATCATGTTCATAGGTTGCCAACGCACTCTTTTTTAATGCAGATGGTGAAATGAAACTATCTGTAGCACTAGAATCAAATAAAATCTTAACGTTGATATGATTTAGCATACCTAATGACTCCACCATCGTGGATTGATGTTCGGACTAACGATTATTAACCACTGTGTAAATCTGGTCACTGCTACTTGATCTCCCCATCGGTGCCTTTCCTTCTCTATGCACAAACCCTGATTGTAACTTTGGGCAGTCACGTTGGTAATGGGGTCCTCCACACCCCCAACAGGTAACACGAGATTGAACCTGTGCATTGTTATGTGACTGTATCTGAAATGAGTTCCTTCCCTTGGAACCCCTGCCCCTACTAGTTGTTCCCTGAGATGGTCGTGGAACTGTCTGCGTTGTTGTTGATGAATGAGATGCTGCACTCGCTGCCATTGAAATCCCTGCAGCTACTATCCTTGGAGAGACTCTGTTACCATATGGCAGTGGCCTTGAGCCCCCTCCCCTGGGAAATGTCCTCGGGGCCTTCCCTATGAATCCAGGACAATGCTGAAATGTCGATCTTGTACCCCCAGTTAAGTTCATGTTTTCCTCCACATAATACGCATTTTCCACTGCTTCCGCTACTGAAGACGGTTTCCACATCCACAACATAGCGCTTATCTTATGGTTCAATCCATAGACGAAGCGCTCTGCCTGTTGTTGGTCATTATCCATATACCAAACATATTTGACCAGTTCCATAAATTTGATCTCATATTCTTCCACCGTTCTATTTCCCTGTACTAAGGCATGAAATGCCCCTACCTGTTGTTCCTCTTAATAAGCTGGCAGATATTTCCTTCGGAACCTCTCCTTGAAAAGTTCCCAAGATACTGTGTTTGGGGTAAGGTGCAGTTGTCTTTCTAGGTTGCCCCACCAGTTTAAGGCGCTGTCTCTTAACTGAAAAAGTGTGATCTTTGCCTTTGAGTTGGACGCATAGTCCCTTAAAGAAAAACACCCTGTCATGCCTTCCAACCATGCTTCCACGCGTTCACTGGCGCGACCCCTGGCAAACTCCATAAGTTTGATCTTTTTCACTTCTCGTGTGATGTCTTCGGGTGGAGGTCCTCCCCCTGAATCCCTTGACGCTTCTGGATTACCCATTCCAGACGGTGGGGGTTCCACTTCGGTCCCTGCTGGTTTTCAACCCTTTAAAGTCTCATTAATGGCCTCCAACTAACACAGTATGAGAGCTAGTTCGGACGATGGTGGTGGTGGCGCTGATGGTGTTGGTAGCACTTGCAACAACGCTCCCATGCCTCGACTCCCTCAAGTCCTGACCATCCTGTATGCTTTAACCTACATCAACCAAAGTTGTCAGGGTGAGTTCAAGGACATTTCAAATTGGTGCTACTCAAACTAGAAACAGGGTTAGGTGTAAGTTTTCTTTACTTGTCTATAAACAGACATTACTCCTTTAGGGGATTAGCTAGGTTAGGATTAGGATTAAGCACCTAAGCTTGATTTATTCACCCTAAAAAAAAACTATTGGTTCCCTTGCCCTGTAGCTCTGCTAGCCTTACGCCATACTTGTCAATTCCTCTTACTTACTCTCCTAGTGTGTATGTCGCCTCCTTCCCGCTTGTCCTAGTCTAAGTCCTCTTAACTTTTGGCTTATAACTAAATATCCTCCAATGCTTGACTCGTGAGCTTTTCCCTGGCGCCTAGTGTTGGCGTTGTCAAATGATGCATTGAGATTTAGCATTGACTTTGACTGGTGGAATGGAGTGGAGGGACTTGACACTTGGCTTGTTTGAATTGCCGATTTTTTTTTCTTTTTTTTTTTTTTCGTTTTGTAGTGCGCACCCTTTGAGCCCACTTGTGAGATCCTCCTCTTTGTGTCTTGATTCCTGGCACTTGGGTGCTCGATCGTGGTTAACTCGTGTTGTATTGCAAGTTTTTTATCTCCCTTCGTGAGCTCCTCCTCCATGTGACTTGATGCATGGCGCTTATCCGTTCAGTCTCCACTGACTTGTGTTGTATTGCAGGTTCTTAGCTCGGTGTTTTTAGTTAAAGTGAGTAATCAGTTTGAAATCTAGCATGAATCAAAATTTTAAATATAATTAATTAATTAATCATAATAGTTAAAAACTATAGTTGAATTACATTTAAAATTTAAAACATAACATAACAAAAAAAAAACTATATTTAAACTATATTTAAAATTAAACATAACATAACTAATTAAAAGAAAAAACTATATATTTAAAATTTAAAACATAACATAACAAAAAAAAACTATATTTAAATTATGTTTAAAATTATTAAACTTTATTATTATTATAATTTAAATTATATTTAAATTTAAACTAAAATAATTTAAACCTTTATTTCAAATTATACGACATTAAGATTTAACCCAAAATAATAATAATAAAAAAAAAAAAAAAAAAAATTAACCTGGGCAGTGGGTCCTCGCATGAGGCCCACGTGCCCCTCCCAAACCCATGCTCATTCCAAACCCTACACGTCTCTTAATAAAACCCTAAACTTTCCTCAAACCTAACACTCCTTCACCACTGCCTATCTCTCTAAGCAATTGCACCCTCGACTTCTCCCTCTCTGTTACTGTGGTGGAGCTCTAATAATGGCCGGAGCTCTGGTAATGGTCGCGGGCTATTTCTCATGGCGTTTGCTGCATGGGTTGGTAGTGGGTTCAAAACCCTTGGACCTCAGATCATTTTCGTTGCTAACTTGTGGTTTTTTATTTTATTTTTATTATTAAAAAAAAATACTTATTGTTTTTGCAGCGCTGGTGTGGTCGTGATATGGCGCTGGTGTGGTTGGTCTCTGTTGTATTCTGTTGTGGTGAAGGTGTGTAGTGCACGACTTAGGCTTGCAGGATCCATTGTGGTTTGGAACTTGTATCTAACTTGTGTTGTGGTTGATGCTAACCCGTGTTGAGTTGATTCCAGGGGTTCGATAGCTATAAGTTCGATAGCTTGATTCCAGGTGTGGAGGAGGAAGAATTATTCATCCGTTCATTTCCAACCCGGAGCCCATGGGAGTTGAAGGCAACCCTAGTTCGAAGAATGATGCAAGTAGAGTCTGTGACGGTAGTAAGTCGAGCCAGGGACTCATGGCTTCCATCTCCCAACTCTGTCGCCTGCTCGGATTTGAAATTTAGGAATGGATAATCGCAGAGGAGATGGCCGCAGAGGTGGTGAGATGGCTGCGGAGGTGTGCAATAGAGGAAAGAATGGCCCCTTTCCTTCATATATTCCTTGCATCCTCTTTGCGCGTTAGGGTTTATTGAAGATTCCGTGAACTCAGGTTGGGTTGTTTGCAGTCTATTCCCATCCACAGTCTGTCTGAGGGTATGAGTTCGATAGGTGTAAATTCGAGGGCATGAAGGGTTTCTCGTAGAACAACATCCTCCCATCAACATTTTAAATGCATTCACGTTTTGTTTATCTTGGACTCTGATGCAAGACAGTCGCTAATCCCATCATTATTTAAAACTTGGACTTGAAAGTTGAGTGAGTGAGGAGCAACACATCTAAAGAGGGATGGGAAGACAGTGGCGCTATTGCACACATTGATGACTGATCTACTAGTTTGTGTTTGTCATATGACTGATCTGCCCTCGTGGAATCCTCGTCCCTGTTACTTAGTTTTGTTTGGTGCTTAACATTGGGTTGTTGGCTACGTGTTTGTATATGGGATAGTGGTTTGATTTGATAATAAATGTTCAGCGTTGGCTGTTAACATTGGGCTTGGGCTTGGCCGCTGCGCTTTGCTTTGGTGACAAGTGTGTTGGTTTGATGTATACTGTTGTTTAGCACTGGCGCTTAGTGCGTTGCTTTGTATGTTGACTTGTGCTCAACATGTAGACTTGGGGTTTGGCATTATAGTTTGGTTATATGATATGTGATTGGAGTCGCGTTGAGCACAAAGAACCTATGGGTTTGGCGCTTGGTGCTAGGATTTATGTATGGTTTATTTGTTCGTTTGTGGACTCGGTGCATGTGTAGCTTGATATGTAGTGCATTTTATTTGATTATGTGATCTGGCTTAGGTTTAGACTAGGTCACTTGTGCGCACACACCACTCTTTTAATTATTTCTATTATATATATATATATATATATATTATCTTTCATATTATATATGCATGTATATTTTTTTTTATACTGTAATTTGTTAAATTATTAACCCATATGTATTCAATAGTGAGGGTATAGTGGCTATAGAAAACGGTTGGGTGCACAGCATGCTTTGCCTATAGAAATAGAGTAGCATAAACCTGGAGGAAAAGCAGGTCCTGGCATTCTTTGAATTAACATTGGCAAGAACAAAACAAGTGAAGATACAGTCGCTGACTATATGGTACAATTTTTTTTGTGTGGTTTTCAATATGTATAGAATTATACTAATTTCAATTGGGCATATTGTTGATATATAGATCTGTGTAAAAATATAATAAAAAAATGTGTTTTTGGCTTGCAGGTTAGGTGGATCTGGAGTTGGAGTTGGAGCTTGGCCCTAATTTATTTATTTATTTTTATTTTTTTTTACAGTTACATAAATATTTTCATATACATATTATTTAGGGATTGTTCAAGATTTTAGGGCAAGGGTTTCAATATAGCCAATTAGGGGTTGTTTAAATTTCTAAGTTAGTGTTGAACAGTTTCAGTTCTAAACTTTCCTTTCTTACAAGCAGTTAGATGGGTAGGTAGGTAGGTAGGTAGGCCCTTGGTTCCAGATTTTGAACCAGGGCTCTGATACCATGTGTAGTGCCTGTAAATACTAATTTTGATATAAATCTTTTCAATCACAAAAATAATTTAATCACCAGCATATACACAATATTCAACAAAGATTAACATTTAACTACAACATAAAAAGAAGAAAACTTAGCACTTTCATAAAAAGTTACCTGCTTCTGATGCTAATTTCTGCTGATATTATTCTCCCTTCGTTGTTGCCTTGATGTTCCCTTACTGCTTCCTGATGTGCTGATCAACTCTGCCCAAACCGTGGTTCCTCCCTGCCAGCTAGGAGCAGCCTTTCCATCTTCCTAGCTCCAGGATACCATATGGATATCCTGGCCCCCATGCCCAAAACACCCAGCAAACCGGTGCCCCCCATAATGATCCTTCCCAGACTATAGAACTCAAACTCAGAACCCCCCCAAAATCCAAGAGAACCCTCAAAAAAATAAAATCCCTTCTTCCGTAAGCCTCCTCCCTATTATATCCCTCCTTCATCGACCCTTTCCTCCTCATTCATTTCCTTATCCATACATTCATTGTCTTATCCTCTTAGTTAATGTCTTATCTGATTATTAATGTTTCTTATCCTTACATTTAATGCTTCTTATCCCCTCCGTATACGTAATCCTTTAATTAAACAATTAAATTTATTAACCCTCTTAAATTTAATACCCATGTCATTGAATGTAATAAGTAATTAATTAATTAATTAATTAATCAAAATTATAACAATTAATTAATTAATATCATTATACCAATTTTTGTTTAGCTAATAACATGTTAGTAAAATTAATTACCTAATAAATTTTTACTTAATAATCCCTAAGCATATATTCAACTAGGGTTGTTATAGGTTAAGTCATATCCTATGGTCGACTTCCCTCAAATACACAAGAACATAGCTACATTCCACACACTTGGTCGTTTAATACATGTAGATTGGGCCATGGAGCTTGAGACATCAAGTATTCTCCCATTGTAGGAGCTCATGAATGTATTTCTCGATCTCCCTTGGCTCAATCATTAAATCCTCTTGGTAGAAGGAAAGAACAATCAAGGAAATAACTAAATCATTGTCTATGTTGATCTCATCTTGGTCTGGAAGGAACAAAATGTCTATCACCACTTCATGCACATAATATTTAACTTTGTGTAGGGATGTTTGAGGTTGTGGTTAAGTCATATCATGTGGTCGACTTCCCTCAACTACACAAGAACACATCTACATTCTTCATGCTTAGTTGTTTAATGCATGTAGATTAGGCCATGGATCTTGAGCCATCAAGTATTCTCCCAATGCAGGAGCTCATGAGTGGATTTATTGATCTCCCTTAGATCATTCATTAAATCCTCCAGGAAGAAGGCAAGAAAAGTGAAGGAAATAACTAAATCATTGTCGATGTTGAGCTCATCCTATTCTGGAAGGAACAAAATATCTGTCACCACTTCATGCACAAAATATTTAACTTTGTGCAGGGATGTTTGATGTTGTGGCTAAGTCGTAGCATGTGGTCGACTTCCCTCAACTACAAAAGAACACAACTACATTTAGCACACTTGGTGGTTTAATGAATGTTTATTGAGCCATGGAGGTTGAACCATGGTTGGACAATCGACTAGGTGGATTGGTCATAACACAATTGGGTGCATATACATTTTCTATCCTTAAAGATGTACATACAACATGTGATTATTGAGGGTTTCAAAATTGATTAGGAGTAGGTTGTGATAGAGCCATTGAATCCCAAATCATAATCGTGTGGGTTAATACTCTCTATATATGTTTAATTCTATGCATTTCATTGTCTTTGCATTAGAGGCTTGGAAGGATTTTAACCCTGTATCAATTGATGACCATTGTCAAATATTTTTCAGGGAATTCGTAAGGTGAGGACTTGCTTGTATTACACTGTTCAAGGGCTAGGGTACTTTGTTTTGTATAACTTAATGATTGAAATAAAAATTCATGGTTTGTTGTTTAGTAACTCTATTATTTTGAATTGGTAAGAATTTGTTGTTTGGTTGAACCAGGGTTCTATTATTTGGAATTGGAGAGAAATAAAAATTCATGATTTGTGCTCCACTAACTATATTATTTGGAATTGGAAAGAAATTTCAATTTGGTTTAACTAGGGTTTTTATTTGGAATTGGAAAAAAATGGAAATTTTGTTGAACCAGGGTTATGAAGTAGGGGTACTATACAGGTATCATGCTCAACTTTAGTATCTGCAAAAAATTACTATCTGCCAAAAAAATAGAAGTTCATATAAGAAACTAAATCTTAACAAAAAGCAGGCATTACATTTAAAAAAAAAATCTAACTATCATGCTCAAAAGTATAGTACAAAGTGAACCTCATAAAAAAGTTCATATATTTATAGAATAAAATTCACTCTGATTTTGCAAATCCTGTTGATGAAAAGACAATGGTGCCACTTGACATTGTGACCAAACACTGGTTCAATAATGTGTATTTTATAAATCCTCAGAACAATATGAGGCTTCTGCAGTCGGATCAAGTTCTCTTCTCCAGCACAAATGTGCCAACTACCATTTTTTCCCTATGCCTTCTCTAGAGAATAATGATTGAGTAGGATAACTAGTATCATATCAAGATAGAAGCATCCTGTTCTCGCTAGCAACTTCATCTATCAAGCAACAAGTAGGTAGTAGGGGAAAGCAATAGTGGTATTTCGGAAGTAATTCCATCGACAGTGAAAGGTGGTAACTTGTATCCTTGGCTCCTTGCTCATGCATTTTCACTGGCAAGAACGTAGCAACAACAATAAGATTATGTGTTGCAATGACGTAAAAAAGATCTTCCAAGTGGATTTACATACTACAACAAGCCTAAACAACCAATCATAAATTTTATTTTTTTTTAATTCATTTTTTAATCAAGACAATTTCAAAAAGAAAATCTCATACACCATGGAAATAATATCAAATCAACGAGCTATGAACCAATCAAATATCCGTTCTATAATAGTTAATAAATAAGAAAATTAATTAATTTTTAAAAATAAATTAGGATAATAGAAAATTTGAATGGAAATACAAATAAGAGTGTGTAATATGATATTTAGTCTAAACAATGCACCAACTAATGTCCTCTAAAGAACCAGTTAATATGTGGTCAAAGTCGTTTGAACTTCGAGTGAAAGTTATAGTCCCTTGACTATGTAGGGACTAATAAGATTAAGTGAATTGAAGTGCATTGACTTGAAATTAAAATTAAAATACAAATTTAAAGGACGAGAAACAATTTAAAGGGAGGAAGAATAATGGTCTAGGTGGTGAATGGTTGGTTTCTATGAATGGATCAACTTGTATTCATCTTCGTGGTTGAAGTTCTTAGGGTGTTTTTTGATTTCTAGGGCTTCATGAATGAGCCAAGAGGAGTAATGTGAGGAAGGGGAAAAAATTGTGGTTTGGACAAAGAAAATGAGGTGTTTGGAGATAAGAGAGTGTTATGAAATGAATGATTTGAAAACCTGGTTGTAGGTAGTATCTTCTATATGTTCTATTATCCAGGCTTTAAAGGTTCTTCCAGTTTTATCTATGTAAGATTTCCCGCAAGAGAAAGGAATTTGGTAAACACCTAGGCCAAGCATTGGGTTTGTTTTATCTTTAGCAAAACTTAAAATTTGCTTAAGGGTTTTGAAGGGTTTGAATACGATTTTAATATTATTTTTAGCTAAAATTTTTGAGATCGTATTGGTGGTATATTGGATATAGGGTAGAGAAATGATAGAGCGGGGAGGGTCTAAGGGTGAGTTTATTTTGGTTTTATGATTAGGTTTTTCGGAGAAGCGAAAGGATTGATTGATTTGAGTGAGAGAGTATCCATTGGACAAAAGGATTTTGGTTAGGTGGGCCTATTCTTTAGCAAGAACTTGAGGGGCTGAAATGCAAAGGGCATGAGTTTCTAAGGTTTTAAGGACACCACAGTTTTGAGTAGGATGATTGTGAGAATTGTAATTGAGGTACATGTTGGTGTGATTTTTCTTCCTACACACTTGGTGGGAAAGGGAGCCATCAAGAAGGCGAGAAATGAGAAGATCTAAGAAGGAGAGGGATTTGTCTTGTTGTGTCTCAATGATGAATTGGATGTGAGGGGATAAAATATTAATATGGTTGAGAAAGGAGGTTAGGTTTCTCTCGCAAGGAGTAAAGAACAGAAATGTATTGTTTACAAATCAAAACCATCATTTCAGTTTGAGATGAAAGGTACTAAGGGATAAATATTCAAAATGTTCGATGAAAATATTGGAAACCATCGGGGATAAGGATAAGCCCATGGATGTGCCTTTCTTTTTTTCATAGAATACCCCATTAAAGGTGAATAAGGTGGAAGAGAGACAAATTTTGATTAGGTCAAGAGTTTCCTCATCGACTAGTTTAGAGATCAGGGTTAGGGATTCATAAACATGTATTTTTGTGGAAAAAACATCTTCTCCACATTAAGATATTTTTATTTCCCTGATGATGGGTGGACTGTCCACTCGAAATATTGCACTTTTTGAAAATTGAAACACAATTCAATCCATAAATTTTCTAGTATTTTTGGTCATTGTATAAAAAAATATATGAGTCAATTTGTCATTTTTCCTTTAAAGGTTAGTCTATCTTTTACACACAATTTTATTTAATTGATGCTACTCACCAAAATATACAAGTTTAAATAGTAAATTAGATGTTTTCGTTGAATATTTACCTAGATATTTATATGTATGATTTTTTCAATATTAATCAATCACCTAGGATACTATACATAGGTATAACATTTGAATCCTTAAAAGATACCTTGGAATCATGGATGCGTTTTGGATTGTCTATGAAATATTCTTATGTGGAGTTGAATACTGCTATGAACATATTTGTAATGAAGAGGTAACAATTGTACCTCTTATGTAAATTAAATTCTAACCATGTAAATTAAAATTGTAAATTTCCTTCTAGTTATCTCAAGATTTTGTGTATGAGAAAGTATTGTATATGTAGGATATTATGCTTTCATATGTATAAGATATTATTAATCCATATGTAATAAGAAATGATGGTTTATGTGCTAAAATCATTTGATGTGTTCATGGTATTGGATGAATTTGTTGTGGGCTTTGTTATTTTTGTTACTATATGAAAATTCCCTACAAATGTTATGCAATGATATTGAATTGAGCTTAGCTATGAAAATTAGTACAATGCAATGTGGTATCAAAGGAAATGGATTTCATTACTGGAGTACCCCATAGCCCCAATACTGGTAGAGAGAGTACTAAGTATGTTACAAAATGGCATCAAACCTTTTAATTACAATACTAAGGCTGCATGGGTCATAAATTATATTGTATATGAATAAATTACAGTCCACCTACTAAGTAAAAGGTTTCAATACAAATTTGGGAAAAATACAATTGCATGTCATGTGTTTGAAAAAATTCCAACTGAGAAAAATCGCAAAAGATTTTATAAGCTCTCAATGGAGAAATTAATTTCTTTGAAATGTTCAAATGACATGTATAATATAGTATATTAGTGATCGTGGAAGTGTCATATTCAAAGTTAAACTCTATAATAAATGGGCATAGATATCAATCATGATAGTGTTAGAAATTTAAATTATTAGCAATATAGTTAAAATTCATCAACAAGTTGAATTTACAATTGGAGAGAAAAATATATTATTAGATATTGACGAAGGAAGACCACGGTGAATCAAATGGACAAGAAAGAATACATGTGGTAGAGATGAGTGATGAGTCCATGATGGAAGTGGAAAAGTGGTCTACATAAGTGGTAAGAAATATTGTGAAGGTTGAGGAATATTGGAAATAGGATTTTGAGCCGGCCTTAATGATGGAAGTGGAAAAGTGGTCTACATAAGTGGTAAGAAATATTGTGAAGGTTGAGGAATATTGGAAATAGGATTTTGAGCCGGCCTTAAATGTGTGGGAAGGACTGAAGGAATTGTGAGCTCAGAAGTTCGAAGGTGGAAGTCATAGTGATGCAGAATGATAGAAATGTGAAACGTGAAATTTTGTAGTGGGAGACATGAATTTTATACATTATTCAACGAAAAGGTCATTTGAGGAAGTGGGATGCAGAGATCTATGGTGGAGCAATGCAATACGACTCCTACATTCTACATTGCATGTGGAACACGGTAATGAAAAAATATCGAAGCGGGAGGAGTCAGATATAACTTGAACATTGCTTGTGCAATATGGGAATGTGAAAAATGTGAAAGGGGGAGAGGTGAGGAATGAAAAAACACAGAGAAGGTGCAGACGATGGATGATATGGTACACCAAAAGTTGACACGTATGATCCATTGCCACATAAAAATGACACAAGCCATGCCACATTAGCATAATAAAATGTTAAAAAGGAAGTTTAGAGCGAAAATCTTATGTTACCAAAACATATGCATATGAATTTGATTGTATGTGACATTTTATGTGTAATTCCATGGTGAGGAGGACTATAAAAGTGACGATGGGGTTAATATTGCATATTCATCCTCGAAATCCACCAAAAATATATATATATATAAGTTTTTATAGAACGGGATGCTACTCATTGGTAGCAATTCAGTTGGTTATGAAATTTGGGTAGTAAGGAAAAGGAGCAAGTGTAAGAAAACTCAGAAGATTTGTCCACATTCCAAAGGGTCTGGAGTGGAGATGATAAAATAGAGAAAAAACTTATGGTTTCTTAGTATTTGCAAGATAACAATTTTCACCACCTTTCTTATGGATATATCACAGAAGAGGAAAAGTTGACAATCTTAAATTAATGCAAAAAGTGACTAGAGTATTTGATCACCTTGATGGAAATTTTTGAGTCCTCGTAAGCATATTTTCTAGTTACTCTTGATATAAAAAATAAGTTATTGTTAGATTTTCATCCATATGTGCTAGAATTTGGTCCCCATGCTTGATTGCACTAGCATAAAAAGTGTAGAAAATTGGCAGAAAAGGAAAATTCTAGGAGCTACGACTTTTATCTCAAAAGTTAGAATTAAGAATGATTATATTAGTTGGAAAGTTGTTCATAGATGAATACAATAACAAGAGTTGTGTCTTTAAAATAAATTTTTTGTTGTTTTAGAAAGGTGGTAGAACATAACCTCTAAGATTGATTGGGCAATGCAATTGTCAATGTGAATGATCCCAAACGTACCTTCAATTCAAGGAAATAATTTTATGGTGATATAGGAGCATACAAAGTGAGAAAATACATAGTAAGGATTGCATATATGTCATAACAATTCTTGCATGGTGGTGTGAACGAACATGTGGATGTGAAAAGCATGGTAGTTCAACATGCATATTAACCAGTGGGTTGGATAATTAGAGAAAGGATGGATAAGGGTTTTCTAGAAACATAGAAACACTTTTAAATAACAGGAATATTCGAGTTCAAATCATTTTAGAAATGATTGTTAACAATATGGATATATATATTGAATAAAGAGGGATAGATGTTCTTGTGGATTTTTTTTAGGATCAATCATGAAGAGAGAATGGACCAACAATGGTTTTTGGCATCTTAAATAAGAATGCATCCACATTATTTATTATGATCGGTACGTATAATCTGAATTGCAAACAAAAGATGTGGAATATTTTCGTTATTAGAGTTGGCTATTGTATGCCATAAGATAATGTTTAAAAAATGTATGGAAGAAAACAACTCGTAGAGAAGATATATGAGATTCACGATCATTGAAGTTGGTTACTGCATACAAAAGGGAAAAAATAATAGGTATAGAGTGTTGGAAGATTGGTTGTTGTCATTGATGTCAACCCTAGTCATGGGTTTTGGATTGCAAGATTGATAAAGGTATTTGGACATGAAGGAAAATGCACATGTAGATACAAGACCCATGGATGGATAGTATACATCATGTTGTTTCCGGTGGTATGTGGCACGTCACGTGGATCCTCATGGTTGAGGAGAAATGAATTTTTGAAGATGACAAAGTGAATTGAAGAAGGAAGTACATGTAGGCCCTGAAGATAATTAAAGAAAAGAATTCCAAAATAAGAAATTGTCAGGTCGGCCCTAATGTTAAAAGGAAGTGACATAAATGGTATAAATAAATATCGTTATGCATTCATTTGATACACAAGTCGAATTTCAAAGGAAATCATAAGTAAAGAAGGCCGGATTTCAAGGGAGGATGAAGTCTTTTGGTGATGTGTTCTAAGGTATGTTATTTTCAGGTCATCTTACCATTTTTTCTATAACGTTTTTTATAGAACGATTCAGATGGTGAAATTGATATGGTATTCATAATACATATCAAGGTACCCGTGGTAAAAATTCTAGCTCTTGATTCCCTATAATTAGGGAGATACACTCTGTGGAAGATAGGGTTTGTGACCTGTCCTAAAGCTAGTCAATAAACAGGTGTTCCGGGTAAAACAGTCATAACTTCTTCATCAAGAATCCAAATGACATGGAACAAATTTAATTGGAAATATTACAGACTATAGTTTCTTGTGTGTGAGTTTCAAAATCGGATGTTAAATATTGAGCGTGGGGAAGTCTGTGCAAGTTCACTCTCGTGAATAGACCATAATTGAATAAAGTCTACCATTCTTTCTATAACTTCTTTTTGAGGAGGATTTAAGGAGTGAAACTTGGAGGAGTTTCAGAGAATACATTGAGAAATGTTATCTACAGGATCGGAGCACTCCAAGAATTGAATAATTGCATAAATTGAAGAAGTCTCAGGAAGCATTATCAGGTTCTATGTGATGATTGGTTGATGGTGATGATTTAATGTAAAGCTTTATTATCTCTCATATATTCTTGGGTGGAAGGAAGGGGCAAGGATGGAGAGTTAAAATCTCTCTTGATATTGGAGGATTGTATATTCCTCTTGGAGGTTTCTCCCTCCCTTTACATTTGGAAGCTGTAACTACCTTTGGAAGTCATTACTTCCCTTACACAATAACTATTGATTATTTCGCATATATTGTGCATGGTGTATTGTGGTGTATTGGTGTAACTCTTATACTATTGTTCATTTCTCATTGGATATAATTGAATGGTTTAAGTAAAAGTTGAAAGAGGTTTTAAATTGTACTTGATACTGATTCACCCCTCTCTCAGTATCAAGATAGAGAACACATAATAGAATAGAAGATAAAGAATGACATTAATATTCATAAAAAGGAAAGATGCAAATCCTTAACCTCTATAGATAAGGAAAGGCATCAAATTAATGGAGGATTGAAAAGCATGATTACAAAGGAGGAATTTATGCAACCCTTGTATCGTAGAATAAAACTACCAAGAAAAACAAGAACATGTTCTTCATGCAGGTGATGGATGAACCATATTTTTGGGCCACCCATATGCATTCCAGGAAGAGTTGCAAAAATATAAAATAACAACTTATGTCTTAAAAATGTGAATAAAATAGTGAACGTTAATTTTCATCAAAGTTGCTAATGGAGGAATAAAGAATTCCATTGTGTTGATTGGTCTTAGTTGATAGAGTTGAAATTCGTAGTGAATTATCTAAAAAAAAATCAAAATTTGACAAAGATTAAAGATTGGTCGATATGATGGAATGAGAAGCCAAAGCATGGATGTTTGGTTGCTAGAAGATATTGTAGTGTTGAGGTGAATGATCCTATCGATGGATGAGGTTTACAAATATGGGATGAAAGTAGAGAATGTTGGGTGCATTCTAACTATGAAGATGGGTAGCACATCAAAGATGAAAATAATAGGTGTAACTATATCTAGAATGGAAGTATAAAGAGAGCATATAAAGTGGGAGGAGTATATATGCTTGGTATTGGCTGCAAAGTTGAATGGACTTTGAAAAGAGTCCCTATGAAGATGGAATGATATAAATTGCAACATCAAGTAATGATAGGAAAATTATAGTTTAAATGTAAACTTGGAGCAAGATAAGGTAAAGAAAAGGAAGTAGATGTTGAATATATAATAATAATATGGGAAATGGGACAGAAATGTGGAGAGCCCAAGTTGGGATTTCTAGTAATTTTTTAAGAAAATGGAGCAACAATTCCTCTATGTGAACAAAATGTATAGCCAACTCAAACAAAAGAAAATATTGTTTCCAGAGAGAATGGTATGTGAGGGAAGACCATGATGACATAGGGCATGTGCAATGTAATGATGGTTTCCCATGACACGTTAGTGGTGATGCAAAAAATAATATGTTGAATTGGAGGGATTATTCAAGGTACTTTTACAATGAATTTGAATATGATATAAAAAGATGAAATTTAGGAAATTGAATTAGATTTTGGAATATATATTTTTTATTTATAGAAATTGTAAAGAACTATGTGAATTTGGTTTTCTAACACTGGTATGTTATCTTTCAAGAAAAATATAAGTTATATGTCTCTGTTAGTGTAGGTGTTGAGTACCTTAACTATGGAATTTCCTTAAAACAAATTGTATGATTGTAGATAACTCATTGTTCTAGTATGATATATTTTTTCAAAATTTATAATATATATATATATATATATATATATATATTGTTAAGAACCTGAATAAAAACATCTGCAAAAATAAAAAATAGTTGCCCACAACTCCGACCAAGGAAAGTGCTCTGATACCAATTGTTAAGTACCTATACCACATCTGCAAATATACTTCAGAAATAACCAAGAATAAACCATAAACCATTCACCATAACATGAACACAAGAAATAGAGAAAACCCTTGAGGTAGGGTAACACCATATATTAATCCTTATGGAAGGATAAAACTCCTCAAACAATCCTTGCTTGTACAATCACAATATTCTCACTATGTTTCATTACATTGCCTAGACTTCTTTATATAGCTCTCCCTATCTCCTAGGAACCTTCTAGAGAGCCTTCTCACATTTATTACATCCAACTACCATAGTGGGCCTTTATTAATATAGTGGACCTAGTCCACCTTACATTGAATGACCACATTCCCATATATTAAATGACTTCCACTAATAACACATAACTACATTCCCATTGGGTACCTCCCTAGGTACCCCATATTACCTCCCTAGGTATACCACATATATATATATATATATATATATATATATATATATAGAGAGAGAGAGAGAGAGAGAGAGAGAGATTATGAAACTCAATATATGCTTTAAAATACAACACATTTTGTTAGTGCATGCTACGAGGGTCTTAAAATTATCAAACAATTTTATTTTTTTAAGATTGTAGATATCGGTCTTGTTTAGCGTGACATATAACTTTTCAGTCAGTTCAATTAGAGGAAATATGCTACATTAAATTATCAACCCTCGAATTGAAAAATGATGAAGTGCAATTCAAAATATATGTAGGTATTAGATCTTTATATTTATGCATAACAAAAATTTGTTCATTTCCTTTGCTGCAGAAACATACTTTTGTTTAGTTGCAGAAAGAATATAATATTTTCTAATGATGCAGAAACAAAATAATAAATACAAAAAGATAATTTCAAGCAATTTGAATAATTGATCTATTGGATTGTTAATGACATTCCTTCAATCATCTAAGGAAATGAGAGTTTTGTCTACTGAAATAACAATCAGTTATTCAATTGATGTCTATTGTGTTAGTTACTTTGTGTAAACAAAAATAAATGAACTTGCATAAGAGAAATGAAAAGGAATGTAAAATATCACAACTGAATAAGAAAAAATACTAGAAATGAAACAAATTATTAGTGTACTCCTCCTCAGGGGCCCCTCCTATATCAGGGAATTCTACTTAGAAAAGGTCATATGAACTGAGCTTTATAAACTCAAAACATGTAACTCACAAAAGTTCACAGTAACCCAAATTTAATTTTAATTAAAAAACAATACGATTACAACAATATGATATGAAAGATGTATATATTTTATTATGGAGGTCCCATAACCCATATTTATACAATGTATACAAGATCACATAGATCCTCACTTCATGGATCCCACAAATTGTTTAAAAAAAAATTACACATGAGTGTATGCAGAATTAGATATAACAGTTTTATGGATGTATAAAATAAGAATGATGATCCACATATTGGATAAATCCATGATATAATGCATGAATTTCTCTCATGCGATATTTTTCCATTTTCATGCTTTGATTGAATAAAAATCCAACTTATGCAACTCTGTCACTTGTGCATGTTTGATCACAGGTTTAAATTTCCTTTTGTGTTGATATAAAGGACCCTTGAAATTTGATGATAGGTTGATGACCTTCAAGGATTGATTTTGAATCTTCCATGAGTTTGAGTTCAATCATGAAGTGATCACATCCCTATAGAAAAGCGATTCTACTGCAGAAAATTGTTGAATGGCTAGGCTAGAGAATTGTATTTTGAGTTGCTATAGAACCAAAGATATTATATATATTCATTAATAATAATAACTATTTAAATCATAATTTCATAAGGAAGAATGAAATTGATCATAAAATGAACAATTTACCTCTATCATTCTTTGATACACATCTTCTATAGATGATCATGATATTTATGGGAAAAAGGGATAAAATATGGTATAATTGGTTCATGGATATGGGATTTGGAAGGAAGTTTAGGATAGGAATGAAAAAACAATAGTCTATTTTGAGGACTCGACATCTCCCCCATAGGGAAGATGTTGGATGTCTTCATGCACCCAAATTTGCAATGTGCTTCCTCCAACTAAATTTCAAAATTATTGACCCCTTCCTTCCTAAGCTCTATCTGAAGCATCAATAAAAATGGTCAAACCTGAATATGAGGCTTATACATGACCCTTTACCTTATTCATTTTTTTTCTCATTCTCCTAATCCTTATTATTCCTAACCTACTTTGCATGTACCATTTTCTAACCTTTGTTGCTAGAAATTTATTCTAAGATTCCAATTGTTCTCTATCATTTTGTAATTGGGAAATGTTGGATTTCAAGACTGCATTTTATAATTTAATATGATTATCAAGGAATGTCTACTCCTTGATCTCCTCTTTTAATTTCCTGATATTTCTAACTCGCCTCACTTTTAACGATGTGGAAACCGGGTCAATTACTGGTCCCTTATCGTTTTTTGTGGCTTCATGAATTTCATAATTAGTCATTAATTGATTAAATCCTTTATATACTTAATCAGAGTCAAAAGTTGGAATTTTTTTAATTTTTTTTTCTAAACTGGGAGATGGACTAAGAAATGACTCAAACCCAAGATTTTTTCTTGATTCCCTCCCTTTACAATGTCCATCTTCTCCTTATCAAATTCTTCAAGTTCAATGAATTCCTTGTCTTGATCTTGGCTACTATCAAGTTGTTTTGTAGATAAATATTTTTTATTTCTGAAGGATGAATCAAATGTCATGCCATTTCTTCTTGAAAGAAGAAGTGGGTAAACGAGTAACTATTTCTTGAAGAATAGCTACAAGTGACTTGTTGTAGCTGTAGAAAGTGCTTGTAACTGCAAAAACATTTGTAGTTGTAGGAATTACCTCTCTATATAGATCCTTTTTACTATTGAACTCTAAATATTGAATTGTAATGTCTGGTATGAAATAAATATAACATGCTATGAAATAAAACTCAAACACTCCAACAACTACTAATGAAGTTATTGCTTAAGAAAAAACATGAAAACCTGAAAATGTTCTAGAAATCTGTATTTTTAAAAGGAAATAATATTTTTGACTAGTGCTACAAAGATTGATTTTTTGTATACTGACAAGAATTTTTTGCTAAGAAATCAATTTCTAGAAAGAAAAATGTTGAACAAGAGTTGGGGGAGTCTTTTTCTTATTTGAAGAATCTTATAATTATGCCTATGGGATCTATAGTTTTCAAAGAGACTCCTTCCATAGTTGTGCCAGTAAACCAGTTTTCACAGATTGCAGTTATTTTTTTTCTTTACTTGTTGAGACTCATAGTGATATTGAGTGGGGGGGGGGGGTGAATAAATATTGTATCAATTTTCTCAATTTTATTTTCTTTCAATGATTAAATATTATTTTGAAGTTCTTACTTAATCATAAATGAATACATAAATAAAAATAATGAATAAAACATAGTACACTAGAACTTTTACGTGGAAACCCAATGGGGGGAAAAAACACATCACATCTTTATTTATGTTCCTTTACAATATCCAACCTAAAACTTATAATATTTTAGCTCGATAGGCACAAAACTGTTGCAAATAATGAAGACACCAGTCATCTCAGGCACCAACCTGTTACAAATGATCAAGACACCAATCCTCTTAGGCACCTACCTATTAAAAATGATGAGGAAACCAATCCTCTCATGCACCAACCTATAGAGTAAGGACATCGGTCCTCTCCCTTGCACCACCCTACATCCATGTATTCAGTTTTCTCTAATGAAAATATTCCTTACATAAATATACATGTCACAAGAATTTTCTCTTCGATTAAAAAATGATATGATATATCTCTAGTTTAGTTCCTTTGAACAATCACATAACATTTTCCCTCTGTTCACATCAACAACTTACTCGATCAATGCACATGCCTATTTACAATGTATTTTCCTAAGTTCCCCTCCCTCTATGTGAACACATAACAGTTATATTGTGGACATATATAGACCAAATCAAGGCCGAATTAGTTATATGTGGATGCACTTATGTCTAAATTAATTATGTGGATGCATAATTGTTATATTGTGTATATATATTGACTTGATAAAAGTCCAGTTAGATATATGTGGACATACCTCTGTCTAAATTTAGAATATCTCTTGTCCAGTTATGGTTGGTCATTTTTCAACTACATCAAATGGACCAAATCTTCCAATTAATTGGATCCATCTCATCTCCAACAACATAATATGGTCTTCTCAAAGCATCTCCTCAATTTGATGCAAAAATTCACATTATGGTTTACAAAGAACCCACTATGTAAATAGAGTAGGAGGGAAAGACTCAAGTCACAAGTCTTTATCCTATCACACTTTCCTTGAAGTGTGCTCACCAAGTCACCCCACTAGATCATGAGCTCACCCTAATCAATAACTCACTTGTCTATTGCACTTCCACTCATTCTATTACATTCCACTTTGTCACTTGCCGCACTTTCCCTATAGTACGTTCACCAAGTTTCCCCACTAGACTATGAGTAGGCCCTAGTGACTCTTTCACTTGACTATTAAACTTCCACTCATTCCATTGCAGTCCATTATGTCTCTTGTCGCATCAAGTTCGTCTTGTCACACTCCATTGTGTCGTTCATCGCACTAGCTCAAGGCCCCCTACATTCATTTCACATATTTTGTCATGATGCAACACCAACATCCATTGCTCCACTTTGTAAACATGGATAGAGAAATTTGTCACAATCTACTCTTTTTCATTTTTCTTCATTGTAATTTACTTATGAACTGTGTCATGGGTCATCAACTTGTCAATCTGAATGTAGTTATCTATTATCACCAAGAATTTCTTCACCAACCGATCATATCTACGATCATGTCCTAATTATTTATATTCTTATATGTGATTGATCCTTTCTTCCTTCGATCCTTCTGTGCACCTATGTTTTCATCCTATCACAACTTCCTCTTTTTGTGCGTCATACTTTGTGCCATGTTGCCTATTATTGTGTGCACTTTTCTTTTCATCCTTGTCTCTTATTGTGTGCACTTCTATTTTCATCCTTTCATGAGTTCCTTTATTTGTGTGACATACTTTTTTCCATATTTTATTTCATTGCACTATAACTGACCATGTCCATGAGAACTTTGACATCAATGACAATATATGTGCAACAAACTCCCCCTTTGCCATTGATGGCAACCAAAAGAGCCTGCATACCAAATCAATGGCCTTTATGCTAATTTTATCCCCATTTCAATGTGTGCAACTACCAAATCAATGTCGTTTATGTTAATATTCTTCGCCTTTCAATGTGCAAAACAAACTCCCTTACAATGTGTACCAACTTCATGCTAATATGGGTTTGTTGTTTTTGTTTTTGTCGATCGCCCCCTTTGAAAACAATGACAAAGATGGACTTTGTATATTCTCTCTATGGGAATAAGGTCCTCTGGAATCCTATGATAAACATTCTCCTAGAATCTTTATGCACACAGAATCACCCTAAAAAAAATACCATCGAGAACCATTGCAAACTTCAACTATGTGCATCTCCATAAAAGTAAACTTATTTATATGAGTAATATAAATATTATCGACAATATCACTTTCCCCTAACAAAAAATCAAATGGGGCACCTATAGAAGTAGCGAAATGTGTTCTTTACTGAAGAAATAAAGACGAGATCACACCCAACCTATGACTAAGATACTCAAATGTTTATCTTGGTAATGACTTGGTAAAAATATCTGCAATATTCTCTTTGGAAGGAACATACTCTAATTTGACCTTCTGATCAAAAAATTGTTCTCACAGAAAAGGATACTTGATTGGTATATGCTTAGTCACAGAGTGTTGAAAATGTTTTTTATAGATATTGATATCACTTGTATTGTCACACATGATGGTGACAAGTTGATCACACTGAATTGGAATATCCTTGATATTGTTTACTATCGACAACACTTAAGTACAATAGGATGTTCCGGCTATATATTTTTGTTTAGTTGTAGAAAGAGAAATGGATGCTTGTTTCTTGCTGAGCAAGGAAACTAAGAAACTTTCAAGGAAGAATGCACTTCCACTAGTGCCTTTTCTATCATCAATACTCCCTACCAAATCTACATAAAAAGTAAAGTACTCCAAGATTTCCTTCAGATATTTACTTTGAGAAATGAAAATTCATCTCTCCGATTGATGAATCTGTAGACCAAGAAATAAGGAGAGTTCCCCCAACATAGACATCTCAAACTCTTGTTGCATTACAAATGCAAACTTCTTACTCATTAATTCAATGTTACGGCCAAAGATAATATCATTAGTGTACAATACAATAATTAGCATATCATTATGTTCAACCTTGATGTATAAGTTTCTATCACCTGTTTTCTTTTTATATCATTGTTGGTGCAAATACTTTTTTAGTTTGTAGTACCAAGCTCTTGGATCTTGTTCTATCCCATGCAGGGATTTCTTTAATTCACATCCATAATCCTTTTTTTCAGTCATCTGAAAACCATTTGGTTGCTTCACATAAACTTCTTCCTCTAAATCACCATTCAAAAAGGCTGTTTTGACATCCATATGATAAACTCTGAATTTTTTGTAGCATGAAAAATCCAAAAACATCCTAATAGCTTCAATTATTGCAACATGGCAAAGTGTTTCTTCTAGGTCCACTCCTTCCACTTGAGCATACCCTTTGCATACCAGTCTAGCCTTCTTTCTATCTATCATTCCATCTTCATTCAACTTGTTTTTGTATACCCATTTAGTTCCAATTATTTTCTTGTTATTGGGTCTTGGAACAAGATCCCAAGTCTTATTTTTCTCTATTTTGTCTTCTTCTTCAGTCATGTCTCTTACCCATTGGTCATCCTAACTTGCTTGCAAAATTTTTTGGAGTTCACTCATGGAAAACAGTGCAAAATTTGTAGAGATGGATGTACCTATAAGTTTTTTTCTAGTTTCTACACCTTCTTCCTTGTTTCCATGAATATGACTTTCGATATGATGTTTTTGAACATACCTTGATGGGATCTTTCACTATGGTGTTTCCATTATCTCCTCTTCCTCTAAATCCTCTTGTTCTTGATGATGGTTCATTCCATGATCTTGTGGTTTATTTATGACTAGTTCATAATATGAATCATCATGGTCTTGGCATCTTACTGGATGAAGTAGTCCTTCATCTACTTTCACATCTATACTCTCAACTATATTATGGAGTATTTTGTTGTAGCACTTGTACCCCTTACTTCTATAGGAGTATCTTAATAGGATACCTTCATCATCTCTAGAATAAAAATTACCCAAGTTGTATTAATTTATTTTAATGTATTATTTTCTTCCAAATATTTTGAAGCAATTTATTGATTTTGATGTCCCATGACATAACTCATAAGGGGTTTTATTGTAGCTTACTCCTATGTGATATTTATTGAGAATGTTGACAACGGTTTGAATGGCCTCTCCCCAAAAGGTATTGGGTACTTTTGATTAATCAAGCATGGCCCTTGTAACATCACACTCTATTGAGAACACTTTTATTGACTTATTCTTTAAGGACACTTGAGTTCAAGTGATCTTGTTATGGTATATTATGATTTTGTTTCCCTTATGGGTTATATATGGTGATGATGATGTATTTTAATTTATTGTTAATATGATGTATCTATATTGGAAGATTCTATTGACGAGTCATCTTGAGCATGCATGAAAAAAGACATGTTACTTATATTGATGGCATCAATGGACTTCCTTGGCCTACAGATTGAGTGAGGAAGTGGATTGTATTTCGATTTAGTATTTCATTATGCACTTGTGATATATGATTGATTATAGTATGATTATGCATATGGACTATTGATAGTGTTTTTGTCAGTGGAAGGAGGCTTGACGATGATTTCTAATTTAAATCACATAAGGAGTAGAGGGGACCTACACAGAAAACAAGGCATTGAGGGAGAGGTGTGGGGGCGTCCCTATCATAGCCTACTAGCACTCCCACCATGGAAATAATTGTAGGTTAACGAGTAACTAGTTTGAGTGGTCCTAGATGTTGTGAGGGAAGACTTAGTCAGTCATTGAAGAAGATTTCTAAGGGTTGTGCAATAAGGTAGAGTACTTATTCCTTATAATCCCTTAGTCTCTCACAAGGTCGACCGAATGGAGTATTGAATCCAAAGGGTCAGAAAAACTTCCAAAACAAGTCAAAGGTGAGTGGCACCCTTGGAGCACGGAGATGTTTCTTGAAGGGAACGTTGTATAATTAAACTTGAGTCAATAAATCTAGGTGGCCTAGAAAACATTGAAATGATTAGACCTTAGTGGATTAAAATAATTAATTAAACAATAGATTATTAATTATAAAGCCTAACAAAAGTCTAAGCATTAGTCTAAGACTAAGTCTAAGTCTAAATTAAATAAAGGACTAAATGAATTGTGACTTCAGTTAAAGATTTGAGATAAAACATTTTCTAGGTAAAAGTAAGTAAAATATAAATATTTGATAAAATGCACATGTGTGCACAAAATTAATAAAAATGGATTTTTAAATAGAAATAAATAATAACTTGAGAGATTGGGTGTACATAGAATAGAATATTGAGTCAACCTACCACTAGTCTAACTAGAAGAAGACTCTTAATCCAACTCTAACTAAGATCTAGTTGGGAGACACTTATTAAATGAGAATTTGGGGAACAAAGGGAGAAGTTAGAGTGGAAATAGGAACACATTGGGGAATGTGAGGAAATTTGTCTTTTTAAATAAAATAAATTTTGGTAATTACTTGTGCAACTTGGGGAGAGTATGACAAGTGTGTGGGTGAATAATCATAATTAATTTAAATTAAAAAGTTAATTATTTGTGGATGAGGACAGCTGTCAATGAGGAAAATTTCTACAAAACAAATGATGTAGAAGGGAAAAGGAGGTGACCTTTTGGGCACTGTTATGCTGTGGAATTTTTATTTGACTATGTTTTACTTGAGAGAGTTGGGACTCCAAGCCTGTTAAAATAATGAAAGCTCTTCCTTGCGAGGTAAGCTTGGAAGCTATTATGTTCTAGTTTCTTTTTTTTGGCCCCTTTGCGGCTTGGGGGGATAAGGGGGAAGAAGAGTACCCCTAGAATTGGTTGGGAGGTACTGGTGAAGTTTTGTTGATTAGAAAGTGAGAGAACAAAAGGAGCACAAGACCTTGAAGGGAATATTCATTTCACAACCTTCATTGGTCCAGATATTTTTTTCATGTTCTGAATTTATTTGTAGTACGCATATATTTTTATGTTAGATTCAGTATGGCCAACATAGAATCAATAGAAATTCTTAATGCCAAATTGTTACAATTGTTTCCAAATGAATAATAGTTACGGTGCTTAAAATTTTCAAATTTTCATTGTAAATTTCGAGCGTTTCTGAACCCTAATTTCAGGTGGCTTGATCCTCTTGTAAAACTTGAAATGATATTGTGTATGGTATATGTTTTAATAATTGTATTTTATTCCATAATTGAAGTTGTTATGGTTGAAGCTTTTAGTTGAGATTATTTTTAAAGAAAATTAATAGTGTATTGCTCATTGGTAAACTAAGGAATTAATTCATAAATTTCTATCACGAGTTCTATGTTGAATTTTGTTTAAATCCTAATCAATTCATATGGTGGGATATCTGTCTAATTATATTCTAGATCCGAAATTTTGTAGCATGGATTCTTGTTAAATATTATGATAATCCAATTTTGTTGTATGGTGGATCTCCATTGATTTTTTTAAATCTGAAATTATATCGTAGATTATCTGTTGATTTTTTTGACAAATCTGAATTTATTACTAGTGTGGAGTCTCTATTTATTTTTTCATAAATCCAAAATTTTGAGAAAAATCATAGGGTTGTTGTCAAGATGCAAATCTAAGAATTTAGAACCTGTTGGTTCGCTATCAATTTCATTTCCTTTTCTAGAGTTTTGAATTAAATTTTGACCATAGGCATTAGCTCTTTTACCTTGACAGTTATGCAGGTGACCGTGGGCTAGAACCTAGCATTGATCCAAAAGGCTCCATTCAGAGCTCCGAAACTTTGATGCTCTAGAGGATTCTTCAACTCCGACACTCCCTTTCACCCGGAGTGTTACCGATCGAACTCGATCATAATTCGAGGTTGACCGATAGATGTGGGTTCTACCCTATCCTTCCACTTTCCTTCGTCATTGGTTATGACTTTAGTCAGACAGCTAGAAGGATTTCCCCTCACCCAAGAATATATGGTGCAGATCTACTTTGGGACTCCAAGATTCAGATTTTATCCACACCAAACAACTTTGACCTATTTCACCTAGATCATCGAACTGACGAAGGGCTCAGGGATCTAACGACTCACACTCCTCCTACCATCGACGGTTGTGATCAAATCTAGAACTCTAGGCTTTGGGTTTCCTTTATCCTAATCACCACCAAACTACCGAACTACTAAACTTTGAATTGGAGAAGAGTAGAGATCTATGGTTCACGTGTACCCAGAAGTTGATGGTCATTATTTACTCTAGAATTCAGGACTTTGGGGAATTCTCTACTCCACGAAACAATAACCAATTTCATAAGAGTGTCGAACTACCTAACTTCCAAAGGACGAAGGCTCTAAGATCTAAAGTTCCTCATTCGATCACTATATCCACGGATGTCCTTTACTCTAGGACTTTAGAGCTTCAAGGTTTTTCAACCCTTAGATAGTTATGACTCAAACTTTTCGAATCACTGAACCCCTTAAGGATCCAATGACTCACATTCGACAATTAATCTATGGTGTAGATTCACTCTATGAATTCGGGCTTCGGGGCTCACTTAATTAAAAAAAAATCAAATGTGTCAAAGTGGAAAATTCCAAAGGACTCAGGGATTAACGAGTGTGATCCTCCTGTCTGATATAATGGTTGTGGGGATTTTGACTCCCCACGAGTAGATCTCATCCACCAGTTCTTAAACAAGGAATTTTACACTCCTTGATTCCCCACTTGAACCTTGTGCGCTTTTTATCCTGATGTTTGTCACTTATATGAAGTGAACTCTAGCACTCACTTGCCCTTCCCTTTCGAGATATGGAATTTAAAAGGTTGCACGCACACTTATTGCCCCTACTCTACGCAATTTTTCACTGTCTCTCCTTTGCTTCTATTATTCAAAAGTTTAAGGCCTTCACACACCTTGAGTGGTCTCTGCGCACACCTTACACTATTTCTCCTGAGATTTATGCTTTTAAGAGCCCATCTACAGACTTTTGTTGTTCGAACTAGGCATACTTTTCACTTTCACACTTAGAAGAGAAACTTTGGATCTTAAAAAAAAATCTTAACTCATTCTTAGAACATACATTCACACAAATGCATAATTACTTCATCAAAGTGTATTTTTAGTTCAGAAAGTACAAAGTAAGCTTGCAGTTTCCTCTCAGTGTTTGAGAGCCTTTCTCTTGTCTTCCTTTATCTTTAATATATATATATATATAATGCTAACTCATAGTATCTACTTACTAGGTTGTACAATGGAGGACTATTACAATATTGAATAATGATTGATGCTTGTATTTCCTTGAGGGAAGAGATTTTTGGTTTAATGATGAGGAATAATTATATGATAGATTTCATAAAGAGATCGAATATTATCTAGATTATGCTTAATTATTGTTATTGTAACCTTTAGGGGAAGGAAAACATGTCTAGTAGTTGAGGATTTGAATAATTAAATTTTAGTTATGATTAAGTACTTTACTATTATTTTATTCCTGAGTCTAGATTGAGTTTGGGTATGGGAATTAGATGCTTCATTGTTCCTCGAAACAATCACCAGTCTTGAGACATTAAGTGGTCAAAATAAATCAGATGAATCATGGACTTGAGCATTGATTATGTGTCTTGGAGGTATTAACCTTGAAGGTAGGTTGGATGGGTAGATATTTTAGATGGTGTTGTGTTATGATTTATTTTGTTTGTAGAAATGATGTTGTATAAAGAAACTTGTAGTGTGGGATGTAAATGAGAAATGAATTTGTAATATTGAAGTATGTTAATGTCGAGTAACATTTTTTCTTTGATGTTAAAAAGAAAAAGTACCAATATTGTACCTACTTACATTTATGTCATAATAGAGGGGTTGTTACATATGGTATTAGAGTTCTTCAACCTTGTGACATTGGACCATTATGCCTTCCATTGGGTTAACTGAATGATTCAAATTGTATCTCTAACTAAATTCTGAAATTGTACATGAAGGTAATCATGGTTAGAGGATGCAGGGGAGGTAGATGATGTGGTGATGGAGGAAGAGGTGTGACACCTGTGATAGTACCCATGCCAGAGAGGTCTAAAACCTAGGGAGAAGAACCACCCACTAAGCAGGAAAAGGTTGTTGTGGGAGATGTGGTAGGTATGATGAAATCCTTCCATAGGATCTCAGAGGCATTGATCAACCTTTTTGATTGAGATGAGGGGAGAGCATTTGTTCCCAATGAGTGTTCATAACACACTCTGGCTGGTAGTTGTAGGATACAAAGAGAACTCGAGAAGGTGAAATTTACCGATTTCTGGGGTACCAAGGACAACTTAGTCGTCGAGGCATGGTTGGAAAACATAGTGATGTCATTCACACTTTGTGATTACACCTCCAACATGAAAGTCCACATGGTGGTATTTCAATTAAAAGGGAGTGGTCTTCTCTGGTGGAAGATGCTTCTACCTCAACTAAACATGACCGTCGAAGATGTGTCATGGGATTTGTTCGAGGAACGGTTTTGTGAGAGGTACTTTTCCAAGGAATTCATTGAGCGCCATATTAATGATTTCAACACCTTATGATAGGTTGGTTTTACGGTGCCATAGTATGAGGCCATATTCATGGAGCTACTTAGGTATGCTCCACATCTGAACACAAAGAAGTTAAATGTCAACAAGTTTCTGTTCGGCCTTAAATTCAACATTCGTGTGAAGGTAAGGATTTTAATGCCTCAGACATTGCACAATGCAGTTCAAAAGGCCCTCATATCTAAGGAAGAGATGAATGGTGGGGTTCAGGGAATGACTCCTTCTTGTCTGACTGGAAAGATGACATCAAGAGTGCATGAACATCCCACACTATATAGACTTCAGGGCATCGAGATACGCCCATAGAACCTATGTTATTGACATCGCGATGACAAAATCCTTAGAAGAGGAATCCTTATATAGGACCACAACACCAACAACAAATTCATCCACAACAACAACATTTTAGGCTTGTTCAATAGAATAGACCAGGATCACGGACTGCTAGGCCAACAAATTCTACTTATGGGACCAAGAGAACTGGACCGAAGACTGGATTTTGGATGTGTGGAGAGCCACATTACTAGTGATATTGTTTGATTGAGAAGGCCAAGGCAGTCGTATCATCAGGACCCACTACAGTTGGAGATTTGAGCAAGGCCCACAAGATACATGCAATGGTGAAAAACTACCAGGACGAGCACCAATCCAATGTTCTCGATACATCAGGTACAATCTCTGACCAAAATTTTATCATTTTTATAGATCCACATGCTACATAGATATTTATCTCTAGTGCAACACTAAGGATAATTAAGGTAAAGGTAGTTGAGCATGGCGAGTTCAGATACATATAAATGGCATCAAGTGCAAAAAATAAGGTTAGAGGAAAGGCTAGATACTATAGCATTAACTTGGGTGATTTTTTAATGAATTTCAACCTATGTGTCACGATATTGGGATGTTATGACATACTGATTAGTATGGACTGCCTAGAATTGCACGATGCGATACTTAACTGTAAAACAAGACAATTAAGTTTGAAAAATGATTTTGGGAAGAAAAGAGTGATTGTAGGAAGAAACCAGGGAGTGTCCTTGAGGTTTATTTATTCCCTACAACTACAGAAGAGTATGCACAAAGTATGCAATATTTATGCAGTCTTAGCACTAAATGAAAATGGTGATGCAGAATGATTAGAAATCCTTCATGTAGTACAAGAGTGTCTAGACGTATTTCCAGAAGAGTTATCGAGTTTACCACTTGAAAGAGAGTTGGAGTTTTGTTGACACTTGAATCGTTAGGACTGAAACGACAACCTTACGAGGATATAAATCCCCCTACATTTTTATAGAGGTGGTACTCCTCTGTTATGATTTTTTGTGGGACTCAAGGTATTCAAAATGTGGGACTATTATAGAAGTCTGCCATGGTAATCAAAAGAAAGTAAAAATATAAAAGCATAAATTTTTTTATTTTCTTTTGAGGATAGTTCCTAAGAGTGGACGACGAACCACAAACATTCACACATTTAAAGAAAATAAACAAAATTTCCTCACATCCATCATAGTAGGGATAAATATTTATGATCACATAAAAATTAAAATAAAATGATATGCACGCATAAGAGATCTTGGACAAAGTGATACCTGGGCAAGTCAAATAAACATAACGATAGATCAACCTCAAATACTTTATATTCAGAAAACTGGGTTACAAAGTATAGTTGATATTGTTCCCAAAATAACTCTCTTGGAATTTCTAAAAAATATATAGTTCATTACATATTCTCTTAAATTTAAATGTGTTTGTCATAAATAATGGGATTGGGGATCCCATGGACCATAAAGAATATATATATAAGAATCAAGTTTGTAGAAGGAATAAAGTGGGTAGCAGAAGACAATAAGACCTAGTAAGAAGAAAAAGGAAATTATCAGTCTTCAGGTAAACCTTTCTATTTAAAGAGGTGGAGTAATTCGATGAATAAATCGATAAAGAAAGAAGGATGTGATCAATATGAAATTACTATGATTCTATCTCCTCTCCTCTTGTCACTTTCTTGCTGATGTCCTTTTATTGCTTTCATTGATGGTTATAGGAACTGTCTCAATTGCCTTTTTCCCTTCATCAGTCAGTTTGTCGATAGAGTTTTTAAACCACTCTTTGATATAGATTCTCATTAGTGCAACGTTGATTTCATGCCAGATTTATATATTGAAAATCTTTCCCTCCAAGTCCCTTAGATCAATGTAAATATTACACAAAGCTTCTTCAATATCTTGATTTTTTACTGAATAATACACTAGCTAGTTCTCCACGTTATCTTCATTATACTCAAGAATGCCATAGAACTTTTCAAATGAAAACCCTTTAAAGATATCAAATTGTTTTTCAAAGGATTTATTAGTTAGGAGAAATGAGTTGAGAATCAATTTGGGGTCTTGGACCTCATTGATGCTTCCGATTAGGTCTATTTTAGTCAGCCTTTTGAATAATTATTCTCTCATTGTTATGGCTTGGCTACATGCTTGGAAAATGATAATCAAGTTTTTAACCTTTTCCTTCCAGCATGCATTCAGTTGTTTTATCCGGTTCGAAGAAGGGATATCATCCTCTCTTCTTCTCAACTCTGTCATATTGGTAAATTTAAAATCAAAGGGTATGACCGTGTCAAGGTAAAAACCTTGTTCATTTTTTAAATCCACCGGTAAATATTCATGGAAGGCTTGTGCCCTCGTTCCAAAAGAGACCATGTTCTTTGAAATCTCCCAAGTCTCTGTAATTAATTCCATTCTTTTCTTAATGTTCTTCTCCACATATCCCATGTCTGATGTGAGTAGGCTTGAAGATCCTTTTAGTTTTGTTGTAGGTATTGTAGGCTCAATTATTGCTGAAGGACTAGCAAGTACTCGACGATGCATCAAAGCTTCTTCCGATTCTTTGACTCTTTCCTTTAAATTGGAGTTATCTTGTTCAAGGCCTCCAATAGAATCGTCTAGAACATCTCCAGTTGATTGGTGAATTTGGGAAATTTGGGAAGGTCGCATATTCTGTAAGTTAACCTCGAAACGAGATTTCCCTTTTTTATTCTTTACATCTCTTTTCTCAATAATTAAATTTTTGGACTCGCTGTAAAAAACAATTCTCTCAATTATTTCCATCAGAGGATTCTGGTGAGCCATGTCCTTTGTCTTATCAGTGTTGGGGAACACTTTTTCGATGTAAATATTGATTTCCATATCCTTGAGGGAGAGGTCGCAGATATATATTTCGGCTCGAGGTCCCTCCTCTTCTTGTACAATGTTTTTTATTTTCTTCCTCAAGGGAAGCTTATGTGAACTTTCAATTTTTCCCGAAGGAGAGTTCTTATCTCCTCTTCCACCTGAAGGATTGTGGGTCACTTTCTTAATTTGGTGGGTCATCGGAGCACTGCTCCAAGATGTTGTACTCTTTAAAGTGATAGTTGGGTATTGGGAACTCTTCTAGACGGGACATTTTCCTTTCTTTTTGAACAACTCATTGGTGTTGAGTATTGTTTTGAGGTCACCAGTGTCATGAGTAGGAGTTCCTGATTCATTATCTCCATATTAATTCAGAATAACATTAATAAAAGAATTGTTGAAGCTAATTGTCAATAGATGTTTTACACAAATTCCCCTAGGGTCGAACCCTTTTACCCTTTCAACATATCTTAGATTGAGGCCATGTAAATGGCCTGCAAATTCATCAATCTTGTTCATATTTCTGAATATGAAGTCCCCATGTTTCCAAGAAAGAGGTATGAATTTTTTTTTTCTCTTTTCATGGAAAAAATGCAACCAATAGTTGTACTGCCTTGTTATTTCAGTAACAAACATTTTTTCACATATGTGGCATGGAAGGAAGGAAGGATTTTTCTTGGAACTGAAAATCCTTATGACATTGTAATTCTCCATTTTTTCTAGTGTCCCCTCCCTATCCAGGAACTTACTCGCCTGGTCAGACATCTAGGGAGTGTCCTTTCCAAATAGAAAGCCTTTAAAAACCGAGACAAAATCATTAAAAGCTTCATAAAATGTTTGGGAGTCTTTATGTGTCCATAATCTTTCTTACCAGAAGGTTATCGGGTGAAATTCATATTTTACCTTCTTACACACATATAATCTCAGAAACTGAAAACAATGTGCTATCATGAAAACCAAATAAGATGACATAAAAAATTTCTTATCCTTCTTGTATTGTGACAATTGGGAAGAGATTTAAATGGAAATCAACTTTCCCCAATTGAATATGGCATCTTCCTTGATCGTAAAGTATAAAATGTAAAGAATATTGTGGGAAATGTTGGTTGTAGTTTCTTGTGATGTTATCCTCATGAAAAGCCAAGCAATTTCCTAGAAAGAATTTTTGAATGAGTTAAATTGCAATCTCGTGATGTCCTTGGGAATGGTCGTTGGTTTCTTTAGGAACTCAGATAATAGTTCGAACCCATTGTCATGCTTCTTTAATAATTTTTTTCAATCTTATCCCTCGAAGGTAAGCGTTGGCTCGAGAAGTCTCAACATCTTACAAAATACTTGAAGCGCCAGAGATACATGGGAATGATCCCACAATTGAATGATACGTTGTCTTGGAATATATCTCTCGGTGCACCAGGAGACCAACTCCTTACTGTCAAAGACTTACGAGACACAACCTGCATGTGAAATTCTAGACATCCTGATTACTTCCTTCTAGAAAGAACAGGATGAGTAGTAATAATATGCTCTAGACCACTGAAATATCTGGTCCTCACTCCCAAAAATGTTCAATGTATCTACACATAAATTTTGTTGAGTTGCTGCAATAAGTTGACGAAAAAGTTCATTTGTTCTAGATAATGTTTAAAATGAACATTTGAGAGGGATAATATAATCCATTGTAAATCCTGGTTTAATGAGTTTTAATAGGATATGTCCTTGTGCCCTTCGCTTATTAATGACAATTTTTACAAAAATGCATGATGATTTGTTAGAATTCAAAGCATACTAAATGTGTATTAGGAAGAGTGTGAGGGTGGCGGGTATAGATGGGAGCAAAATGGGATTTGAGACATTTGTTAACCCGAGAACCCATGAACCCACAACTACAACAGGTTAAAAATTGGCTAAGTATAGGATAGTGTGACGATCGATCGGATTCGTGATGTGAGGGTATGGATGGATATAAGGATCCGCAAGTCCTCCAACCCAGGAACCCACCGCTCTGAAGAAACAACTAATTATAGATTTGGAAAGGGAAAGTAGAAGGGAAAAAAGTAAAGGGAAAAATGGGTAAGTATAGAAGAGGGAAAAGAAAGGGAGAAAAGAATTTGGGAAAATAGAAAAGGGGAGGGAAATTTCGGAAGCGGGAAATGATCTCAACAACAGGCTCCAACTATGGGATGACAACCCCCTGTGGGTTGTCAAGAATCCATAATCTTTCATGACCAGGTGCTTCCTCCCATTGGGCTATGGAGTCACATTAAGAATATACAAACTGAACAAAAATAACATTATGTACAATGAGAATGAAAAAGTCTTAGGAGAAGAAACATTTCAAATGTTTCCCATTGACAGAAAGCATTACCCTCTTTCATTTCATTCCTTGGAGCATATAGGAGTTAAATCCCAATATATTATCGACGACATATGGTCTGATCCAGAGTGCTTCGAAATTTGTATGCATGGACAAATTCTCCTTGGCATTGTTCCAAAATAGCACCAGCTCTCCATTCTGGAAGTTCTTCATAGCTGTGTTTTAATCAAAATATCTCTTGACATTTTGTTGCCTCTGAGAAGTTCGATTCAGGGCTTTTCTTCATTCTTCTTCCAACTTCAACAACTAGTTGATTCTCTTCTAGATGTGTGAACTATCTTCTACATACTCAGTATGAACCATAGAGATCAATGCATTGAGATCAAGGCTAATCGACATTTTTTCCTCTTTCCCATAAACCAACATATATGGAGACATCCCTGTGCTATCCATTGGGTTTGTTCTACTTGCCCATAATGCTTATGTCAGCTTCAAATGCCAATTCCTCTAGTTGTTATCAATGGTTTTCTTCAGTATATGCACAAGTGTTTTGTTTGTGGATTCATCAAGGCCATTACCTTGTGGGTAATAATTCGATTATTGACCCATGGTGATTCCATATAATCCGCAAAACTTTGTGAACCTTGACCCGATTAAGATAGAACCATTGTCTGTGATAAATTTATCAAGGACACCAAATCTCGACAGAATGTTGTCTTTGAGGAATTTAATCAGTTCTTCATCATCATCCTTCTTTACCACCACCGCTTCCATGCATTTCATGAAATAATCAGTGGTTTTCAGAATGTACACATTCCCCTTGCTATATTTTGGATTAATCATCCCAACAACATTAATTCCCCATTGGAAAAATGGTTGTTCTACCATAATTGTTACACCTCAAAATTACTCACTTCGATAGTCTCGCAAGTGTCATCATTACAAGTGTTGTAGGTGTCACATCTTGTCCACAAGTGTCACATCTTAACTACAAGTTTTGCAAGTGTCACAAAAATTATACTTCCATATTTCCTATGTCATGCCTCTAACGGCATCACAAATACACTTAAGACACCCCAAAGACTAGTTTTGAAGAAGAGAAGTCACTTGACAGGGAGTACAAACTATTTTCCATTGAAAAAACCACTAAAAAATGGATTTTGGAGAGGAGTTCTCCCCTACCCACTGTCAGGGAGTGTTGGTGCTCCCTGAGCCTCTTTGGCAGAGTGTTTGAGCACCCTATGCACCCTTTTGGGGGAGCGCTACCCTTTTTTTAGCAAATTTTGGGTTTGTTGAGACAAATAAGGGAAGAATCCCTCAACTCCTGAAGGTATTTGGATTCGAATATATGGTCAAGGAATGATCTTAGGGAAGATCCTCAACTAAAGGAGAGGAATCCTCAACTTATCCCAAATATCTCTCAAATGGTTGGACCTCTCCAAGGTTATATAAGGAGGCCTTCTCATGGTGAAAGGTACATGGAAAATATTGGATATGTGAAACTTATGATCTCATGAGTGAGATATCATCAAAGCAATAAGTGGAGATTACTTGAGAAAAGGTGTTAGACAAGGAGAACTGGAAGAAGCTGATGCACCTTCATTCAACGGATTGTAAGTACTTTAACTTATTCCCATTAATAATCAATGCTTGGCCAGTTTCTTTCAAACTGATGCTTGTTCCATATGAGTTTGTCTGTAGTAGATGGATCTATGATTGAGATAATATCAATAGAGTAGGAAGCCTTTTGTACCTTTGTTTGTCCTACAGGATCTATCAGGGAGCTCAGGATCGAAGCTCAGCCAGGACTTTGCAAGCATGAATGTCGCTAATGAGGTACATATATTTATCCTTCTCTTTCATTTATTATCTTGATTAGATCTAAAAGGAAGTCAGTGTCCATGTTAAGAACTTTTCTGTCTTGGCCTTAGTAGTCAAGAGACCAAGAGAGAATCCACGTGTCCATAGGGGGATTCACCTACAACAGAAATTAGCGACTCCACTTGGGAGGAGCTCTAATTTTTTTTTCCATTCCAAGATATTGTTTTGGTCCTTTTCCCACTGATTTGATCTTCTCCACGTTGTCTTTTTTATTCTTAGATTTGTTTGATTGCCTCTTTATGTCATCAGGATCACCTTGATTGACTGAATTTCCTTGAGTTTTTGAGTTTTTTGACTTTGTTTATGAGTTTTTGGAGTAGAGCGCTCCCCTCCTGTTGTTGTCAAAGCGATAGCACCTCCATTTAGTCTTACACAGAGCACTGGAACGCTCTGGTGCCCCTTACACCAGAGCGCTACCCCATTTTTGTGAGAAATTCTCCAGAATTTTCATTTTCTGAAGCTATTTCTTGGTTTTGGCATTTGCTCAGGGTCTCATACTCTCACTGCATATTGGTATTGGCTTTAAAACACCCTTATTTCTGAGAAATCATCCTCTTTTGTTTGGGATTTTGTCATTTTATTTCCTTGCCTTGAAGCCACTCTTTGTCTTTGTTGACCTAGACTTAACTTGTTGATTTCTTCTCCTTTATCTCACTGAGTGAAAAATTTTGTGAGGAAATCCAAAGGTCTGTGAACCTTTTCATTTTATATTTGAGGTCAACTTTCCATCATTTCTCTTTTGTTTGAGGATTTTTTGGTTCTTGTTTGCAATTTGGTTATCTTTGTCCTTCTTGTCTATTTCACGACGAGAGTGTATTTTTTGTTTTGTGTGAGGTTTGCTTCTGATTGTTTAATATTGAAGTCTGATTGACATTTAGAAGTCTTTTATCTGATTATCATTCAAATATAAGAAAAAGGACATATTTTAGTGATTGGTTTGGATATTAGAAGGCATTTCTGAAATTTTTAGCATTACATTGGATTTGAGTGAGAAACAAATTGTTTGAGGACATTTCATATTAGTGTTTGATAGTGAAAACAACTTTTCTCTTTCCCTTTAATAGCCATTCATCGAAAGAAACCACTGCTTATCATCTTCTTGTGCATTTTTGGGAATTGAGTTATCATACCATCAGTTTCATTTGCATACACCCTTTGAGTAAAGAACGACCATAAAATCAACGCTAATTAAACATTATCTGGAACATTTTTTGTTTTTAGGATCTTCCACCAACATTAGACTAGGATTAGCACTTTGGATTAGGCTGTGAGTACAACTCTCCAAAGTTTTCAAAACAAAAATTAGCATCCTGAGATAGGGAGAGTCAAATCCAATTGTCGCATAGGATTTCTGGGATCCCCCTCTCAAACAGGGGTTACACACGAGGTCGCATTCAGGTGATTTATGGAGATTATCCCTTCTTGGTTCAACTGTTTGTAGTGGTTGGATCGTATATTCGGGGTCACTTGAGGGTATACCCACGATTATGTGTGGGAGCCTCTTGAGTTGATTTCAAACTTGTTATCCTACCCATACGTTCAGATCAGACTGTCGATTGTACCCGCCCAGGGGCTGACTGTGAGTTGGTGTCCTTAGTTACCATAATCCTTAGGTACTTACATGAGGTGATGGTGAAGGGAATTCTCTTTGTACCCAGGAGAGACATTGGTCAAACTCACTCGGGCTCCTTGGAGGGTAAATCCACAATTACTGCGTGGAAGCTTGCACCAAGGTGAAAGTCCGTTAAGAAGGTTTTCATTTTAATTGTTCCACCATATCCTATCCCCTTCTTGACTTGATCACATGATGTTAGATTTCATCACCAACTAGTACTATCATCGAGAGAAGTTTTTTTTGCCTAGTTTTGATTCCTAGATTTTATTAGCGTATGTTGTTTCCGTTCGTTAGTTGGGCTTAGATTTTCAGCATGTACTGTTATTCTCCAAAATTGAGCCTGTAGATGATAAAGGTTTTCGATGATCATGTAGGATGCAAGGCCTTCCTCTGGAAGGCTACCAACCCTTACCTCCTAACCCTCCAGAAGACAACTACCGTGGAGAGGTAAAAAATCAATTTGACGTTGGGAGTGTTGTTACTCCTCCGTTAGACAATTCAGAAGGCGCTTTGGTTATAGTTGAGAATCCCACTCCTCGTACTACATCTATGTCAGTAACCCCTCTCGAACCACTTTTTCTTCATTTAGACTTCCTTGGGAACGTCATAGGGGAAGAGGTCCCATAGTTACCTGTGAGAGCTTTTACCGACACATATATGGGATCCATAGAACCAACCTTTGGTGATGAGTATAGGACTCCTTTTTGTCCTACCACTGCAGTAGATACAAATCCCCCACTTTCTCGTTCTATATGGAGGACTTTATTAGGACGCGATCTCTATGAGCATTTCGAATCCTTTCAACAACTCTTTAATCTTCATGACCCTCCTATTGAAAGTGGGCCATCTGGTCAAACGATGAATCACCCCATTGAGCGGGTCATTAACCCTACTGTTAGGTTAGAAAAAGTCTATCCTAATGCTAGAGTCATCAACTCTACTCATTCCCAAGGCACTTCGATCCCTACCCCCACTTTTATGAACTTTCACTCTACAACTCCACATGTTCCACACAATCCTTCTAGGACATCTTTTCACTCGAGAATGCAGACCCTTTCCAACCAAATACAACCGACTGGATGGAAACCACCATCTAGAAAACTTGTCCCTCCTGTAATACCACCATCCTATGGTGGGCCTACCCCTCTTGGGGGACCACCCCCTTTTCATGTTCTTCCTAGAGGGAAACCTCTCTTTTCCAGTCATACCTTGGCCGTAAATCCACCACTGGCAGCAAAGCAACCTTCGTCTATTGGAAACCCTTCAAAATCCTGGGGAGTATCTTCCAGAGGCACATTTACCCAACCACATGTTGGGGGGCACTCATATCATAAACCACAAGGAGGAGTATCAAATCTTGTTCTTTCCAGACCATCTTATGGACAACCTTATCAAGGCGACATCCCAAATACCACCTAGATTCCTCAAGGACAACAACCTTATCCTCCCCATGGGTCTAATGTGTATCTGCCTCCTGGATCTACTCCTTACCCTCCTAAAGGGAACAATGTTCATCCTCTTTCTGGGAAAGAAAATCACCCGTCTTATAATGCTCAGAACCCACCGGGTTATGCAAATGTTTCTCAGCCATCATCGAATCTTGTTTATCCTAGTCAGCAACAACCATATGTAGGAGGACCTACTAGTTGCAGCTATCCACCTAACCTAGTTTATGGTCCTATTGGTGTTCCTATGCCACACCAGTATCATCTGCAAATTAACCGGCAACTACCTTTCCTTGCGACTTTGGATCTCCTAGACTTGTCTCAGTTAACTAATTATCCTATTTTTCATTCACCGGTTTGGCCAGTTATTCTAGCTAAGCTTCCTTTTGATATTCCTAAATTTGACGGAAAATATGGCAAAGATCCCAATAACCATGTGATGACTTTCCATTTGTGGTGTTCATCAAACTCCCTCATGGATGATTCTATACGTTTGCATCTTTTCTAGTGAACACTTACTGGCTCTGCAACAAAGTGGTATATTGAACTACCACATGCTTCTTTTCATGATTTCAACTCCCTTGCCATGTCTTTCCTCATGGACTTTCAACTACCTATTCGCTATGAGACGGGTATTGAACTCTTCACCTCCCTTCCTCAAATTGACTCTGTGCATATCTCTGACCATATTCATGAGTGGAGACGATGATGAAGAATGATCAAGGTAATCATTCCTGACATATTATTGGTGGAATGGTTTAAAATCACTTTTACCCCCGATCACTCACAATGTCGCTATGGGTGGCACAGTCACTAAGGAAGAAACCATTGCTCAGGCTCAGTACTTATATTTGGTTTATTCACAATCTGGTACTTTGTATGATTTGCTTCTGAATGATGCTCGAGCTAATACCGATCCATCCAAGCCATCATCCTCATCTCATGCGGACGGTGTTATCGGTTCCATCAAAACTCAATATACTTCCCAATCAACAAAACTCTCCTCTACCTCCCCCCAAACTCACATCTCTGAGGTGAATACAATTCAATATTCCCCTTCACAACAATTCAGAGGTAAGAAGAAGACAAAAAATAAATCAAAAAATACTAATAACAATGAACAACCAAAAAATCAAGCTCATACAGTTGTTACCGAAAAGAAACCACAACGGAAACTAAAATTCCCATGTATCATTTGTGGTGATGATAATTACACTCAAGACTATCCACATCACAATGAAGTGGCCAAACATTTCTAGGGAAATTGACAACCCGCTGTGCTTACTCAACCTTTTCCACAACAACAATCCATGGTTTCTCAAACCCCCTCTCTTGGGAGAAGTTCTAACCACCCTCATGATGAGGACTTGATGAGTGCACATATTTATATGTTTAATGGGATTAATTTGACCACTCTCTCTAAGACATATGACACACCAGGTAACCCTGACAAAGGAAAAGAAACTAACGGTACCGATACTTTACCATATCCATCACCGTCCTTCGTTAGTCCTCCATCGGTTAATCCTCTGTCTGGACCACTTCAGATTGAGAAAAATATGTTCGAATCTATCTTACACCCTCCTAAGAGCACTATCCATAAATCTACCTTTAATCCTATTTCATGTGCCACCCAAAACTACAACAGTGTTGAATATTTGGCTCAAGCACTGTGTGCTATGTCTGCATTAGAAGTTCTACAACACTTCCCTAGTCAACGTAGAATGCTCTTGGCTGCTATTGGCACTGTTGATCCTTATTCATCCAACCATATCATTTTTAACCTGGACAATTATATGTCTCGACTCTCCCACCAACTTCCATTCCAATTTGATGTTGTTGTTCACAATCAACAAATCCATCGAACTATTCTGGATGAGGGAGCCTCAACTTGTGTCATGTATTTAGCATGTTGGAAAGATTTTTAATCACCCACACTTAACAAATCCCTAATGATGTTACACGCCTTTGATGGGCGAGGTTTTCATCCCTATGGGCTTTTACAGTCCATGCCCATCCAATTGGGTGGCAAAATTGTCATTGTTGATGTCAAGGTGGTTGATGCTCCCCTCGATTACAACTTGTTACATGGAATAAGTTTGTTTTATGCTATGATTAGCATTGCCTCATCGGTCTTTTGATGTGTACAATTTCCTCATTAGAAAAAATTGTCAATATTGATCAGTTAGATTTTTGCGCAACCGATGCTCACGCTCCCGCTACCAACAACATTCCTTTCTTGGGAGACCACAAGATCACGTATGAAAGTGTTTGTGTTGGCTTACTGAAATATTCTAGCCTCATGGGTACCTTCCCTACACCACTTCCACCGACTAGACATCATATTGCCACTGTCGATATGATTTCGACCGCGACTTATCAATATTTGGAATCATCTGACCCTTGGATTGTACCCAGTCCATTGGAATTTTATGCACTAGGTGACATCCTGCCACTTAGTCCAGCCGAAACATCATACGTTTCTATCCAATCCACTTCTCCCTCGTCGGATGACCAACATCTATTGGCACCCAAAAGTTACTCAATGCCATCATGGTTAAGTTCCTTGTCATCTGTGAACGACAACATTTCCCCAATTTTTCCCTCGAATGAATCTATTATGCAAATGTTGAGAAATGACGAGCTACCTCGAGATGATAACCATCATCGATCCTCTTTTTGTCCCCCTCGTGAAGAAATTTGGGCAGATATACATTCTATCTCCCTCCTGATCTTGATTTTCCACCATCTCCCATGCCTTCAACTTCCAATGTTTTGGATTCGGTAGTTGACATGGTGATCTCTTCGGTAGGGCTATTGGAGCCTGATCTCCTTACCCTTGATGAGACCCTCGACATGAGTCCCTTCCAGAGTGATTTTCTTCCATCCAGTGAAGATCTCTTGGAAGCCATGATTGAGTTTTGTCCCTTGACATGGTGTCCTTCTAGAGCGTTATTCTCTTGGAAGCCATGATCAAGGAGAGTCTACGAGCATAGTTTATCTTCTCTATATCAATCTCGTTAAAAAATGAAACAGAGGTCATGAGCATAGTTTCTTTTCTCTATGGAAAGATCGTTAAAAAATGAAACAGAAGTCTTGAGCATAGTTTTCCTCTTTGTAGCAAGCTCATTAAAAAATGAAACGGAAATATAGGGATTGAACCCAGAGCCCTGAGCATAGTTCTTTTTCTTGTTTGAAGCTCATTAAAAAATGAAACAACCACCTCTCTTGAACCTTCATTTCATCCACCCTTATCCTTTTTCTCCATCTAGTAGAGAAATTGGTGACAACCTCAAAGTCGGTGAATGAATTGAAGCTTGGAGGGCATGTCTCCAGCCTTTGATGATCATTCTAGAGTTAACCCCCCAGCTTTCTCGTGCTCATAAATACATGAGAATGCAACTAGGTAAAATTTTATCTCTTTTTCGAACCTACATGGATAAACGAAAAAGGAACCCCCTGGAGTTGTCTTTAATCTCTTTTCAGACTCTCTAAACATGAAAAGATTTCTGAGTGATCTTGATTCCTTTCCCACTCATTAAAAGGTTTGAAAGGGCGTCTTTCGAGTGATAATTTATCTCTTTTTTCGCCTCGTGAGACTAATATTACAAAAAAGGACAACTTTGGAGTCGTCTTTAAGTTGTTTTCAAACTCTCTAAATATGAAAAACCATCGATTTTACCTTCTTTAGACTCGTTAAACAATCATACATTGAAGGGCCCATATGGGACCAAACCCTTACTTCTTCCAGTTCGTTAAACACGGGAAGAGGGAATTAATGAAGGTGAGTCATATCAAGCATGTGCTACCCTCCTCAAGCTCATTAAATTAAAAAAGAGGTACTCGTCTATCTGGATGGGGGTAAAATTGAAAGAAGCAAGCTGAGCAGTTTTTTGAGAACACTACCAGTAGCTCTTACAGTCTCCCTTGAACACAACACTTTGTATTTTCACGTTGTTAGCGATATTTCTTGTAAGGGGGTTAGAATTCAAAGAATGGGTTAAAAACCCACTTGTCCTAATTTTGGGATGCAAATGCGTCCGTGTTTAAATGGAAACCAAATCTGGACGGCAAGGATTCACACGCCCGGATCAATGGCGCACATAGGATTTCAGACCCCCCCTGCCTTTCTACCTTTAAGTGGAGGGGGGGGTCCAGAATCGGGGGCGCACCTCTTCAACAGCCACGATCTAGACGCCCAAATCAACGATGCGCAGGGTGATTCCGGACCCCCCCCCCGCCCTTCTACCTTTAAGCGG
>ML777538.1:1683181-1710236 GCA_009831015.1 Picea engelmannii | reverse complement strand
AATGGCCATGATCTAGACACCCAAATCAACGGTGTGCAGGATGATTCTGGACCCCCCCCACCCTTTTACCTTTAAGCAGAGGGGGGGGGTCCGGAATCGAAGATGCATCTCTCCAATGGCTGCAGTTCGAGCTCCCAGATCAACGATGCACAGGTAATCCGTACATCTTCTGCCTTTATGTGTTTAATCAACGTGGGGCCCTCTTTCTTGTTGTGTCATCTTGCCATCTGTTCTCCACCGAACCGTGTGAGCCCCTTCTCCATCTTCCGACATATGTCCATCTCCCCTCTTCTGGTCTGTATGGTCCCTTTTCCATCTCATCATCCACCCATCGCCTGCCATGTGCCCCGCCTCTTTCCACGTCAGCCTCCCACCACAGGTGCACCCATTATGTCTCATCTCCTGCCCCCTCCGCTTATTGTCTTCTGCCATGTGTCTTCCCCTGTCATCCCTCTCATGCCTTGTCACTTCTTATCACACCTCTGAAGTTGTGACGCCACCACTCCTGTTATGTTCCCCATCCCTCATGTTGGCCTCCCTGCCTGTCCATCAGGCCGTTCAGCTAACCCAGGTGACAGCACTAAAGGGCTTCCATGTTGTAGAAGGGCCGAGTTGCCCGGGCCATTCTCAATCCCAATGAAGCAGTTATTGAAGTAGTTGGTGGTGGTTAGACATCGCCTCCGCCATAATGGGAAATCCTGGCAACGAATTAAAGGCACGTCGATTCGCCTATGAAACTGTCATGAGTTTGATTGCGTCTGCCATAAGTTGCACGATCGTTCAGTGACTACAGATGTTGACTGTCAGAAGCCATGCATACGCAAAGCTTTCAATGCAACGTCTCGATTCTACTACTGTTGTTGTTCTGAGTATATGAAGGCGTTTTCACCATTTTTTGTATCTATCGATGGTTGAGCTGAGCTCCCGATTGTAAATATTTAATGAAGCACCGATACTCTGGTTATGTATGAACTTTGGAGACTTCTTGCCTTATGAATGCCAGTTTCTTTTACATATTTGTTATACTGTGTTAGAACAACTCGGAATTGGAAGATCCAGTCGAGCTGTAGCTGTTATAGGATGATGAAGGTTGGATCACTGTAACAATTACGTCTTTTCTAATCAGTTCTTGTGATTTTCCCAGTGCTAAGTGACTTGGAATTGGAGGATCCAGTCAAGTCCCCTTCAGTTTTCTTGAGACCCTGAACCAAGCAGATCTTGCATTCAGAGTCTTTCTTCTGCAAACTGCTATAAGCCTATCGCCCAAAGCTGTTTGTTCACCTTTCTTACCAAGTCTTCCACCTGGTCACCTTTAAATCAACTCACTAGTTGAAGTTAGGATTCCAGACCTCCTTTGTTCCTTACGTACCAGATCCAGTACCCGAGTTAGAGTGATATCTCCTTGAGTCTTTACTTCCATTTGATCATCCTTTTATAAACAAATCGTGACATTAAACTGATGGGTTTTAGGCTCTTCTCCTGCAAGCAATCTAGGAGTGAATTCGGACGCTAACACACACATTTTAATCCGTTAAACCTCTACACTGAGCCAATCCTCTGAGTTTCTTTTACTCCTTTAGGTCACCCGATGAAAGTCATCGTATCCACTACATTATCGTGTTTTGGTCCATGTCAAGTTTTTGTTGTTGTGCCTCAATGTTCAAGGGAAGTATCTGCCTCGAGAGTCAACCATCACAAATATCTTGCTTCAATACCCATGTCAGTCCATGCTCATTTGATATACCAATTACAGCTCTGTGTCAGTTTCGTGTCGTTGATGGGGGATACATCAAGGCCCTCCTTCGACGAGTCTATTCCTATCGACTTCAACACATTATCCAGGAGTTAGACTTAGAAACTAGTTACTACCTTGGGACCTGCATGCTTCAATGGTAGGCCTCCTCGTGTCCGACAGTGGGTTTACATCATTGACCCCTGATTAGATTATTCCACAGATGTTCGACTTCAACTCATTCATTCACATTCGTCGAGATGTACTAGAGTACCTTGGGAATCATTGACATCAATAATGATCTCCCTCACGCTTGTTAACACTTTACATCATTGACCAGTAATCAAGACGTTTCTCCCATGTTCGACATCATGAAATCTATTCACATGGTTAGATTCGTACTACATCGACATCAGTAAGAAGACCCTGGGTTGAGTTTTCACTCTTATGTATACGTTTCCCAGGTTGTGAAGGAGTTCTTTTGAACTATAACACATATATTGTTACATAGATCCACTTTGTATTGGTTGTGGCTATGTCTTGTCATCTTGTAGATACACTGTGTATTCTTCATGGGCTACGATCAGTTCAGGTCATAGAAGTATAGATCCACATTGTATCTGCAGTGGCTATACCATTTTTTCAATATAATTATGGATCCGTAGTGTATTTTATGGTCGCCATACCTAAAACGTCTTTATCACTCAACCATAGGTATGTCTGCCTTGGGTTTGAAACATGTCATAATATTTGTTTGATGGTCGTGTGCATCTTTTTCCGATTTCTCTGTGTCCATACCCTTGTTCAAAAAAGTCTGCAAAGTACTTCAGTCATCATCATCTTCTAACTTCATACTTTGGGGGGAAATCTGTTACACCTCAAAATTACTCACTTCGATAGTGTTGGAAGTGTATTCATTACAAGTGTTGTAAGTGTCACATCTTGTCCGCAAGTGTCGCATCTTAACTACAAGTGTTGCAAGTGTCAAAAAAATTATACTGCCATCTTTCTTATGTCATGCCTCTAATAACATCACAAAGACACTTAAGACACCCCAAAGACTATTTTTGAAGAAGAGAAGTCACTTAACAGGGAGTACAAACCTTTTTCCATTGAAAAAACCACTAAAAAATGAATTTTGGAGAGGAGCGCTCCCCTACCCACTGTCAGGGAGTACTGGCACTCCCTGAGCCTCTTTGGGGAAGTCTTTGAGCACATTGTGCACCCTTTTGGGGGAGCGCTACCCTTTTTTTAGCAAATTTTTGGTTTATTGAGACAAATAAGGCAAGAATCCCTCAACTCCTAAAGGTAGTTGGATTCAAATAGATGGTCAAGACATGATGTTAGGGAAGATCCTCAACTGAAGGAGAGGGATCCTCAACTTATCTCAAAGATATCTCAAGTGGTTGGACCTCTCCAAGGTTATAAAAGGAGGCCTTCTCATGGTGAAAGGTACATGGAAAAGATTGGAGATGTGAAATTTATGAGCTCATGAGTGAGATATCATCAAAGAAATTAGTGGATATTGCTTGAGCAAATGGGTTGGACAAGAAGAAATAGAAGACGTTGTTGCACCTTCATTCAAAGGATTGCAAGTACTTTTACTTTTTCTCATTAATAATCAATTCTTAGCATGTTTCTTTCAAACTTATGCTTGTTCCATACGAGTTTGTCTGCAGTAGATGGATCTATGATTGAGCTAATATTAGTAGAGTAGGGAGTCATTTGTACCTTTGTTTGTCCTACAGGATCTATCAGGGAGCTCAGGATCAAAGCTCAACCAGGACTTTGCAAGGATGAACGTCGCTAATGAGGTACATATATTTATCCTTCTCTTTCATTTACTATCTTGATTAGATCTAAAAGGAAGTCAGTGTCCATGTTAAACACTTTTTTGTCTTGGCCTTAGGAGTCTAGAGACCAAGAGGGAATCCACTTGTCTGCAGGGGGATTCACCTACAACAACAGTTAGCTGCAAAGGCATTGCAAATTTCTTCATTTTTCCTGAAAATTGTTGGCATGAGAAACATTTCCTTATTGTGGCATACAAATCTCTAAATATTGAGGGCCAGTAGAATATTTCTCTGATTATTTTGTGGGTGTTTGGAGTAGGTGCAAGGTGTCCACCACATATTCCCTCATGGAATTATTTGATCAGTTCTTGGGCTTGATTTTTGTCATTGCATATTAGCAGTATACCCTCAAAATTTATTTTGAATAGTATGTCAGCAATCAAGATGTATTGGTTCACCTTCATCTTCAGTGTGCTTCGCTCCTTCGGATTCATTGTGAAAATAATTTTCTCAAACCTTAAGTAGAATATAACATCTGCATACCAAATTGACTCAGTTAATGGTTCTCCGACTAAGATTGAAATCATCCCATAGACCAATTCCCCATTCACGATGAACTTTCATAAACCTTGTCCCTTGATTTCCTTTAAAGGGTTAATCTCAATATCATATTCTTGTATTTATTCCAACTAGTTAGCCCATTTTTCTTCTCTCAATTGTTGATTTAGAAGCATATTCACTGGTGATGAGGGAACATAAGATATAACATGAGTTTAATATATACGTTTGAAAGTGTGATACTTCTTTTACAAGAGGAATCTCTTTCTTATCGAGTTCTGAATACTCATAGTCGTGTAGGTTTTTCTCATAAAACTTATCGGGAGATCTTCTTCGTTGCTATTTTTTTGAGTGAGAATGGATGCAACAAGTTCCTCTGCAACAAATGATAGGAGAGGTGGTGATTTATCCTTTGATATTATTGAACCCTTCTTGATTATCTGTTGTCCATTCAAATCTCTACTCCTTTTTCAGCAACAGATTGATCAGGTTTACGATGTTCATGTAGTCAGTAACAAATATTTGCATAAAATATATTTTTCCAAAGAATGATTGGACTCCCTTCTTGAATGTCGAGGGGTTGAGCTTGTTTATTTCTTTAACTCTTTCTGGATCTATGTAGATCCATTCCTTTCATACCATATGGCCCAACAACTTTCCTTGAGTCACAACGAACAAGCTTTTCTATGGATTCAGAGAAACGTCGTATAATATACATATTTCAAAAACCTTTACTAAATGATGGATATGATCCTCCTTTTTTTTTTTAATGCACCTTCAATTCATCTTGATAGTCTTCCATTAAATTTCCTATCAACTCATTGAACGCATGATCCATGGCCCTTTGAAATCTCGCTCCATCATTCTTCAAACCAAAGGGCATAAATGTTGTCTTTTCTCTATCTTCCTCAGCCACAAAAACCTAGTTATATCCATAGAAACCATCCAACATGGACATGTAGGCTGATCTAGTAACTTGTTGTAGAATAAACTCCATGTTAGGAAAAGGAAAATTATCTTTTATGCTTTCTTTGTTAATATCTCTGAAGTCAACATGCATCCGGATTTCCCTGGTCCTTTTCCTTACAATCACTATAGTTGAAAGCCAATATGAATGTCAAATGGGATAAATTATCCATGCCTTCTTCAACTTATCCAATTTGATTTTTACAACATGTTTTATCTTGGGATTCATCATCCGTATTTTTTGTTTCACTAGTTTCACTTATTCCCTCAAAGAAATGATATGTTGGAATATCATTTTATAATAGGATTTCAAATCATCATAGGTCCAAGTGAACACATCAATATATTCTTTGAATAAAGAAACATATTGATCAACCTCTTCAGTGGTGCAATCAACTCCCAAGTTGACATATTTCGGGGACTTGTCTCTTCCAATATCAACTTTTCTCATTTCTTGCACCTTTGGAATTGAAACTTCTTCAAGGAGATTCTTGGCATGATTGTCTTTTGAAAGAAAATATTCAACTTGTACATAGTATTTTGGGATGACAGACATGCTATCGTCTTCTTCATCATCATCGTTTAACAAAAAAAAATCCAACTTTTCATCGTTCTCAAATACTTCTAAGCATGTAATGTTCGCAAGCCAATATGCCAGGAACATCATGTCTTGCATGAATTTTAAACTTTTTCTGAGTGTGGCATTTCGTCAAACACTTTGCTTACTTTGATCCTTTTAGGTTGTGCTTAAGGTTATACTGATGATTTGATGTGTGTTTGCAACAATAAACAAGAAGATAGAGTAATGGAACATACCTCAACCATATGCAAGATCAACAATATCATAGATAATCCAAAATACCTTAGATCTTATATTATTCATAAATAGAAGAAGCCCCTGAATACAAGAATGATGCAGATCTGGAATGATTAATAGATGGATCCAATAAACAATAAGAGATGCTACAAAATGATCTGATAAGACAATGTAAGCCTCCAAAGGATGAATAACAATGAAGACCAATACAAGAATCAGATATGGGTCATATGAAGTGCCAAACCCCCAAGTTGGAAGATGTCATGCCATGTTGGAACACTGAATAGCCTCAACAATTCATCCCTTTCGTGAAAGATGTCTAAACCCTCTAGTAAATATGCCAAACAATAGATCTGGTAAATGCAAGAACAACCCAAGTGCTCAAATCTTTAAATCCCTCTCAAGCCCATAGATCTAACTTCCCTCCAAGGAATGGTACGCCCCCTGGATACTTGAAACCCTAGATAATTTGGCCTCCCTCCTAGATTCCTCCAAATGCTCCACAAAACCACTAGAATGATAGATCGGGGTATGGTTACCTCACTAGTGATGTCCCAAGCGAAATAGTGAATATCTAGGCTAGCAAATGACTGAAACAATTTTTTGAATTTGCTCCTCTCCTCCAATTTGTCCCATGCATCTAATAAATCAAATGGCACATATGACTCCTCCTGAATGGACTAGATTTGATCTCCAAGACCTTGCTATGAAAACCCAGGTGCTAGAATCTCTAGAATCCCTGCCAATCACCTGCAATGAAGTTCCCTCAATGGATGGTGCACCCCCCTTGCTGGAAACCCCCAATGGTGTGCCCTCCCTCTCTTCTTGTGCCTGTGGCTAGTGTAGAACCATCCTACACTGAGTATATATGAACTAGAATGGTGTGGGGGATTATTTCATCCCCAATACCAAGCTTGGGACAAGCTTGGTGGAATCGCTCACCACTGAATCGTCCTCTAGTGTTTGTTAAGTTAAAACCCTAAAAACCCCCAAGGTATGGGCTCTCTAGCTAGAATCCAGATATCAAAATAATAATCATACATGAATGAAAGAATAGAGGCCCTTTCCTCCTCTTTATACTTCCTTCTCACCTTGTCCCTCCAAAGTGACTTTTACTTTATTAAATATTAATTAATTAATTAAATCACTTTAATTAATTAATTAACCTTTTTACCTCTGAAAAGTGCCTTATCTCTCCTTGTGTCTTCTCTGGCCAATGAAAGTAACTTATCACCATCCTATCCTGTAGTGTTTCTTCTTTCGATTCCAATGATATATTACACTCATAGGTTCCTCCAAGTATTGTGCCCAAAAAGGCCTCTTTAGTGAATTTAGTTGACTTATAGCTCAAAATACTCAAAATCATGGAAATCGTCAGAATGCATCGCAACCAAAGCCAATCTGTGTGGAATGGATAATAATGATGAAATGGGATGAGAGATGCAATCCAAAGCCCAAAATACTTTCCAATAGCTCCTGTACTCGCTATAATCTCCACTTGGCTACTCTGGTCATCATAACACCCTGTAATATCTTGATGTCCCAAAGTGGGGATATTACAGTCCTCCCTTCTAGAATATTTCTTGTCCTCAAGAAATTACTGAACCCATACAAATATAATGTCAAGGTGACATGTCCACCTATGGGACACACAGTAGGTCCCATCCAAATATGAACCATCATACACTCCACCCCTTGGATCTCATATCAGGAAGTGAACTACAATACTATGTGAAGCATAGTCCTAAAAAATATCAACTCTGTGAATCTCCTGCTCATGACACATGGCCTCAATCCATTGCACATGCTGATGCCAAAGTGAGGTACTGCAAGGCCTCCGTGAGACACCCTCAAGTGATGTGCTCTCCTCAACACTGAAGCTCAATGGAAATTCAAAACAACTTTCCCCTGCAAAGGTCCACTCGCCTCTGTCGGTCAGTGAGATGCTCAACCCTGTAATGCCTAGGTCCCATGCTAGCCTATGTCAAATATCACCATGTTGGCACTACACTACCCAGACCATGCCTGACTGCTCCATCTCTATATACTGAATCCTCCACTCCCGTATCCTCAAGCTAAAGTACCTGTGGCAATTAGACTTGTTGTCCATAAGTTGCATCTATAAAAATATCTATGTGGAAGTAGTACTTGCCCAACCATCTCCATGTATGATCATGATGATAAAGATTTAAGAGTATCATCTCTCCATATGACAAGTCCCTATAGGCCCACTCCAAACCAACCCATGGTAGAGTATGTGGCCCTTTGGCACAACCTGGGTCATCATGTAGTGAAATATTCTCCTAACCAAATGAACTCATGGATCCCATGGAAAACTTGGAAGCTTATCACTTCCAATATCCTCTAACTGCTCATGTGTGAGACTGACCACTCCCTATGTCCTCAACCACTATCTATTTCTCCTTATGTTGTTGTCTATGATAAAAGTGTCAGGAAGGGTTAACAGAAACATCTGCAGATGACTATAGGATTGGAATATATCACATGCTTTGGCCAATCCCAAGGATTCGACCAGAAGCTCATCCATTGATATCCATGATAAATACTCACCTCTAGTCATCACTGAATCCCAATCATCCAGTACAGCTGGACGCAATTCCTCCCACTACTGGTCAACCAACATCCATCTCTCATCCCCATGCAACTGTTGATATGGTGAAGGTCATCTCTCGTAGCTAGGTGTTGCTGCAAAGGAGTGACATCTACATGCTCCTCTAAGGGTGTCTCCTCCATGCAAGGAAATATACCCCTATGAATCCCACCGAAAATCTAGGCATGTCTCTGTGAGCTATCACTCACCAATGTATGCTCTCACATACTCATGTTATCTCCCATATACTCACGATGCATAGTAGATCCTGGGTGTACTACTGGATCAAACTCTATCTGAAGGTCAACCACTCTCGGGACAAAAATGTTAGTGTCCTCCGTTAACTGGTGCTCCTCTGCTAGACCACCAACATCCTCTAGCCATGTGACCGAAGGACATATCTGACTGCCCACTAGGATAGATGAAGTGGATCTCTAACGAATCTCCTCAAGAAGCTCATATGATATGGAATTTGATTCTTGAAGGGCTATATGTATGCCTCTCAAGAATCCTTGAGTGCTCTCCAACTCCTGAGTGAGTCGGTCCACCTCCAACTCCTGCTCCCTCAAGGCTTTGTGATACATATTGCCAATCCCCAAGAGGTAGTCCTTGTCTGTCAACAACTGCTGGTAGTCGTTCCTCATCACAGGCACTCTCTCCCTGAGAGTATGAAAGTCATCCATGGAAAATCCCTCATCTGAAATACCATGTGCCATTGATGCCCTACAACAATAATTTTTCATCAATGCATGCATGTCATCAATGCTCCTGGTGGCTTCCATGATCATATCCTCACTGAATATCAAATGTCCTGTTAAGTAGTGTGACTCCTGATCATAGTCATGCTTAGGTGCCACCTCACGTCTCTCACTGCTAGTTCCATCACTGGAATCCCCAACAACACTCTTTGCAGAAGATAAAGTGTTGAACTGCCCCCTGTCTACTGTACCATTGGGTCCTCTTGTATGCCAGTGTACCTCATCCCTAGATGTTATCTCCCTATGAATCACACTATATCCTGTATGGGTAATCGTATCCTCATGTGCACTCACCTTGCTACTAGCATCTGCCCCTCGATCCCATACAGATGTGTCCAAACACCTTCTATGGTCATCCTCACTAATAAAGAGTGCATCCTCATCAATGTAGGATAATCCTGGAAGTAGGTGCTCCATCAACCTGTCAGTCTGCAAAAGATGTGACTCAATCTCCTGAAGATGCTCTATATGTGTAAGGTCAACTGTCTGTACATCCTGTATCTCCTCCTAGATATATGGATTTACATTTCCATGTTGTGCATCCCTCATGTACGACTCCTCTATGATACTTCTATCCCCATGTGATGTGGTTATCATGGGTGCCTGAAAGGATGACAAATGTGTCACAGCCCTCATAGGAAGATCATAAGATCTAGGTACCAACATGTTTGAATCCCCACTAGTGTCACCACTATGATGAGGTGTAGGGTCATCAACACCATGTGGTATGTCCATTGAAATACCGGTGCTATCATCCTATCCATCTTACTATTCCTCCAAGGCGCAAGGGTCACTATCCTCCTCAAGCATGCAAGAATCACTAGCCTATGTGTCAGAGTCACTAGCCTCATTGGACTACTCCAGATAAGCATCCATCGATCCATCCTCACATGCCTCATCATCACTGTCATAACGCACCTTAATGATGTGCTTCTTACCTCTACCCCTACATCTATGATCTGGTTCCCAAGTCACCTTGAAACTGTATCAAAGTTGCATGCTCCTAATGGGTGTGGGGTTACTCTATGCTTCCTTCCAACTAGCTTCTCTACCCTTGTATTCCTCTATCTTATTGACCCAAAAGGTAATCTCATTTGTGCTCCACCTAGGATTTTTCATGGATAAATACTATTGGAATGGCACTTCGGACCTAGTTCTCTCACTAAGGTCATAGTAGTATTCCCATTCACAACATACAACTTCTCTAGAAAAATCCTTAATATCCATCTCTCTTATGGGAGACCCCTCAGGCTGGAAGGAGTCTAAGCTCTAATACCACTGTAATGTTCCCAAGAAATAATTCCATGAACATCACGTCTTGCATGAATTTTAAAAATTTTCTGAGTGTGGTATTTTATCAAACACTTTGCTTACTGTGATCCTTTAGGTTGGGCTTAAGGTTATACTAATGATTTAATCTGTGTTTGAAGCAATAAACAAGAAGATACAATAATGGAACATACCTCAACCATATGAAATATCAACAATATGATAGACAATCCAAAATACCTCATATATGATATTATTCATAAATAGAAGAACCCCTGAATATAAGAATGATGTAGATCTAGAATGATCAATAGATGGATCCAATAAACACAATAAGAGATGCTACAAAATGCTCTGATAAGAAAATGTAATCCTCCAAAGGCTGAATAACAATGAATACCAATACAAGAATGAAATTTGGGTCGTATAAAGTGCCAAACCCCCAAGATGGAAGATGCCACGCCTTGCTGAAACATTGAATACCCTCAACAATTCGGCCCTGCTGCCAAAGATGTCCAAACCCTCCAGTAAATATGCCAAACAGTAGATGGGGTAAATGCAAGAACAACCCAAGTGCTCAAATCCTCAAAATCCCTCTCAAATCCATAGATCTAACTTCCCTCCAAGGAATGGTGCACCCCCCTAGATGCCTGAAACCCTAGATAATTCGGCCTCCCTCCTAGATGCCTCCAAATACTCCACAAAACCACTAGAATGATATATTGGGGCTTGGTTACCTCACTGGTGAAGTCCCAAGAGAAATAGTGAAGATATAGGCTAGCAAATGACTAAAACCATTTTCTGAAGTTGCTCCTCTCCTCCAATTTGTCCCATGCATCTAATAAATCAAATGGAACATAAGAATACTCTTGAATGGACTAGATCTAATTTCCAAGACCCTGCAATCAAAACCCAAGTGCTAGAATCTCTAGAAGCACTGCCAATCACCTGCATTAAAATTCCCTCAATGGATGGTGTGCCCCCCTTGCTGGAAACCCCCAATGGTGTGCCCTCCCTCTCTTCCAATTTCTGTGGCTGGTGTAGAACCCTCCTTCACTGAGTAGATATGAACTAGAATGGTGTGGGGGAGTATTTCATCCCTGAGACCAAGCTTGGGACAGGCTAAGTGGAATCTTTCACCACTGAATCGTCCTCTAGGGTTTGTTAAGTCAAAACCCTCAAAACCCCCAAGGTATGGGCTCTCTCGCTAGAAGTTAGATATCAAAATGATAATCATACATGAATGAAAGAATAGAGGCCCTTGCCTCTTCTTTATACTTCCTTCTCACCTTGTCCCTCCAAAGCAAATTTTACTTTATTAATTATTAATTAACTAATTAAATCACTTTAACTAATTAATTAACCTTTTTACCTTTGAAAAGCTCCTTATCTCTCCTTCTGGCTTCCATGGCCACTGAAAGTCACCTATAACCATCCTATCCTATAGTGTTGCTTCTCCTGATTCCAATGATCTATTACACTGAAGGTTCCTCCAATTATTGTGCCCAAAAAGACCTCTTCAGTGAATTTAAATGACTTATAGCTCAAAATACTCAAAATCATGGAAATCGTCGAAATGCAATGCAACCAAATCCAATCTGTGTGGAATGGATCATAATGATGAAATGGGATGAGCGATGCAAGACGGAACCCAAAATTCCTCTCAATATATCATGTACTCGCTATAATCTCCATCTGGCTACTCTGGTCATCATAACACCCTGTAATATCCTGATGTCCCAAAGTGGGGACATTACATAGTACTCAACATTATTGAGCACAGATGGTCAAAAATATCTTTCTACCTGGAAAGACGTTTTGCTTTGGACATTGTTGGATTACTGAGAGGGGGCGGTGAATCAGTAATGACCAATTATACCAATTATTAATCCTTTAAAATAAAAAGTATATTATTTTACTTATTCAACCATGTTCATATATTAATCATCAATATATTACTGTATCATAAGAATTAGCATTCATCAATGCATAATAAACAATAACAATCACATCCACACAATGCATAGTACACTAATATTTATGTGGAAACGCAATGTGGGAGAAAACTATGGAATACTTTTCTTATATGTCAAGAATTACATTCAAGGAAGCACCAACTTCCAATTCTCCAGCTACAACTAGAAGGAGGCTCCAACCCCCTACTTTCTTAGACTACAACCTAAGGGAGGCTCCAACTCCCCAATTCCCTGGCTAAAACCAAAATGAGGCTACAACTCCCTATGTTCTATGGATACAACCTAAAGGTGGCTATAGCCACCTATCCTTTCCTCGTCCAACCACCCTGAAATATAAGTAGAATGATGGAACCACTACCACAATATCACTATGAGATATATTGTTGTAAACTTGTACCAATCAACCTGCACGAAACAAGCTGCAACAACATGTATCAAGCAACTTGTAATCAACCTATACCAATAACTTGTAAACAACCTGTACCGATAACCTGTAAACAACCTGTGCCAACATGTACCATACATCAGCCTGTACCATAAACAAGTGCATCAACCATGCACCAAACCTGTATAGATAGCTTGTCACAACAACCTATCCAAACAAATTATCACAACAACTTGCCTCATCAATCTTTTCAACCAAATCAGATCCACTCAACAATATCAATCACCAAGACAACTCTCAACCATATGCACAATATCACCAAGATGTTCATCAACCAAGCATATCACAACAACTCATAATCATCACCAAGATCAATATGTGCTTCTAATAATATACCAAGAAAAGTATGCTACATAATCCATAAACCATGTGTCAACAATACTACTAACAAGTGCCTCCAACCATGTACCAAGTTATGCAGACGTTATGAGGATTTTACCCAAAACACTTGTTTTAGACTAGTTTAAGGACTAACCACAAACCCTATCGTCCACAGAGTGTAACTCCCAGAATACAATGACCTGCAATATGAAATTTTTATCATAGTTACTTTGATATTTTTTCTCAAAGGACTCCGGATTTCGCTATCTTAATCGTTGTACAAAAATAGTTATTGTGAAAATGGTGAGAAGATCTGCAAATAACATACCTTAGCAAGCATCATCAAAAGCCTTTATCCTCCCTTGAATTTCGGCCTTCTTTATTTCACCTTCCCTATGAAATTCACTTTATATCTCCTTTAGTTACTTCAATCACTTTTAGATATTCTGTAATACCTTGGGTTTCGAACACCCATTTTAAATAATGTATTGTTACAATGCTGAGAGGCCTGAGTGCCAAAACAATTACTAAAGTGCCAGTATGCCCAAGAAATGTAATGTTTTGATCATTATTAATAATAAAGACATCGTTGTCTGCTAGATGGACAAGGACTAGATTTATGAGGGGCTATGATTCCATAAGAGAGGGGGCTTGAGGGGCTAAGTGTTTAGTCCTATGTTAATTACCCTTTTTTCCTAAGGGAGGGGATCGGTTATGTGAGCTTCTTGGGGAAGGCCAGGAGGTTCTTGATTCCCCATGAAGTTACTTAAACTTTCCTCTAGTCTGATGGGGGGGTTTGAATGATGGCTTGTTCACTGATTTTCCTGTATGTTCATTCATTTCCCTCACGCACTTCAATGCACTCACTCACCCATTCATTGATCCATCCTCACCTGCATCTTGGCTTGGAAAAGGGAACTGAACTACTAAGAATAAACCACAGGATAGTTCATTGTAATGGTCGCTAATGCAATCCATCCATGACCTAAGGCCTGCATGTCTGAGATGCATTGGCCCATGTCTAGCGTTGCTCATAGATGCGAGTCCTGAGAGTTCCAGCATTGAGATTCTGGATCAGTTGTGCTAGAGCCCGAATAAGGAGAAGGACTTCCTAAGGGACTACGTGGCAGAGAAGGGTGAAGGGTCGTTCTCTCGTGTGGTGCAAGCTAGGTAGAAGAGAGCTCGATATTTGGATTATTGTGAGAGCTGGGAAGCCTATGAAAGCTTGGGTGATGACTGGTTTGGGAAGCCATGTAACACTCTGGAATGATCCTTATGGACTCATAGCCCTAGATCGACGGTCACTGTGTTGTTGAGTTTTGGAACAACAGTGTCTACGGTTGGGTGGAACTTCCTTGGTCTGTATCCAGTTGGTGTCATCTTTCCTAAAGATAGGTGCTCTCTCTTATGGTATCATTTACATGTATATGAATGTATTTCCATTGTATATTTAATTATCATTTAATTGAATCTTTAGACTATGCATGATTGTTGACTACTGTTGTGCATGTCGTTAAAGTATTTTCTTTTATGCATCCTTAAATTTTAAAAAGGTATCAGTAAGAGAAAGAAGTCCAAGCGCAGGCTTGAAGGTAGCATACCCTGGCCTGTGGGTGGATGGGTATGTTATAAATTAGAATCAAATATTTTGGTTGAAACACCGAACTGGTATCAGTCGAGTTTGTTGGTCAAAGTCTCGGGGTCGAGATAGAATTTTGACCATGAAGTTGAAAATATCAGGAGGAATAAAGTTACAGAATATACACAGGAGATAGAACGTCAGAGACCCATGGTAAGGGGTTCGAAGGATAGTGACCATCCCTAAGATGAACAAGGTTTGTTCGATGAAAAGGAAGCAAGGGATAAGGTCACAACCATAAGATCCCATTGGAGAGTGAGATCAACAGACATGTGGCATTGTGGGGAACCAGGTTGCATGGGAGATAATTTCCTAAGGCGGTCCCGTAATCCAAACCACGGTTTCAACAAGGGGTTACGTGTCAGCATCAGGAGAATTTCAGGGTGAAAAGCGGGTTACTCCAAACCATCGATGCATTCCCCCGTAAATTGAAAGGCATGCAGTGATGTGACTTGCTAGTACTCGAACATCGAAACTCCGTATAGCCAAAGTAGATCCTGAATGTCGATCACCAAGAGGTACATGTCATCAGAATAGTAACTCCAAAGAAATCAATTTGAGAGGTTTTCAGTCGAGATTTGAAACTCCCAAAGCCCGGAGAGCCAGAGAGCCGAATTAAATCTTAATTGTCGAATCGTCCGAGGTGAATCCAGGCCGTCTGATTTAGAAGAGACGTGGCATAAATATTTGGACTTCGGGTGAAGGCCTAAGTAAGAATCCCATGTACTTTGAGGAGGTTTGAAGTTTGATATTTCCGAAACCTGAAGACCCTAAATGATCTCAGCCATTGATCTAGTGAGAGCCACGCATCACCAGATCTAGGGCTTCAGATAAAATCTAGTGGGGCCAGATAAGTTTTGAAGTTTGATATTTCCGAAGTCTGAGGACTCGAAGTAAGACTCAACCGTCAGATTAATGAGGACATGTGGTGCAGATCTGTGGAATAGTGCGGATCTGTGGAATACAGGTGAAGATCCGAAGTGAATCATAGTTGTCCGATCCAGGAGGACACATGGTGACAGATTGTCCAGTTTGGGAATTCATAGTTTACGAGAATTGGAAGTGTGCTAGGATGAAAACTCCTGAAGTCTCGAATCCCAAAGAGCCGAAGTGATGGGGCGCCATGACGTCACTTAAAGGTGATGCGGATCCTAGAATTTTCGAAGTGGCGTGGCTTGCAGACGTCACCTTGGATGATGTGGACACATGGGATGTGTGCTACATATCAGTAAGTTTTGAGAATATGGAGTATTGAAAAGTTAGTTAGAATGTGACACGTGTCACCCGCCTGATTCGGCCATGTGTCTGCTTCCATTATTTCACCATGTGGTGACAGATCATGTAGTCTGGAGACTGGGCACTCCAATTGGGAATATGTGACAGGTTGCGTTGGGTCAAAAACTCCCAAAGGCTAGAGTACATATTGACCGTTGATTTCAAAAAGACACACATTGAAGGATCGTCGACTTCCGGTGAAAGAACTGGGGGAGAACGTTCCAGAGGAAATTTTGAAACTTCTAAAGCCTGAAGAGGCGAAGTGATTCATAGTTGTTGATCTGTGGGAGGACACTCGTCGGAAGGGCATGAAATCTGGGTAAAACTGTTACAAGAGGAGGAAAGAAAGGAAAGTTCAAACTCCCAAAGTGCGAAGTCTCGAAGTGGATATCGATCGTTGATCATGAAAGAGGACGAGGACCGTTGATCTAGTCTTGGCTGAAAGTTCCAAAGCCTAGAAGCTCTGGACACGCGCTTTTCAGCTAAGCGCAGGGTCATGGCCATTGTCATATGAAGATTGAGAGTTGAGGGAAGGAGGGATAAGGGACGAATTGGGGCTCTTCGATAAAGAAAATTTCTAAGGAAGGATTTAGCCGCAATTTCTAGTCGTGGTCACCTGAGAAGGCAGTTTGAAGGAAGTGCTTGCACAAGATTAAATTCAGTGTCAACCAAGGATAAAAGGACATTGTTATTTTTGGAGAAGGGGGATATGATCTCCATGAACAAAAAAATAAAAAAAAGAGACCCATCGCTTGGTTTGGCAATTTTGTTTATCGTGTGCATAATTCTAACAAAATGTTCGCTTGCACATTTTGTTGAATTAAGGGGTTTAAACACATCAACTCAATATGGGTATTGAGGAAATGGAAGAAGAAGGAAACGTTAATAGAAATGGTAAAGGAGAGAAGAAGGAAACGTTAATAGAAATGGTAAGAATCATGAATATGGAAGTGCAGAGCTACAAATAAATCAAAGAGAGATTGATGAGAGAGAAAAGTCATATAAATGCTCGATTGTTGTAGAGCTTAAATCAGTTGCAAATACAAATGAAGAAGGCATCAAAATCAATACAAGAGGAATAAGGACGGTGCCATGAAAGAAGGGATGATCGTGGAAGAGCCGGTTATTCCAGAAGTTCTAATAGAGCTCATGGACACCACTCACCTCCTTACTCAAAAAGAAATATTTATGCATCAAATGATCTCGTAAGAAGTCCAGAGGTTTCTCCTGTCAAACACAAAAGAAGGAAACAAAAGGTAGATATTTTGCAAGGAGAGATGAGGAAGCTCAAGCCAACTTCCTTTGAGAGTGAAAGAGAAAGGGAAGATGATGTCAAAGCATGGTTTCTTGGGCTCAGGATATATTTTCAGTTGCATAAATATTCATTCAACCTGGAAGCCAGGATTGCTACCTACCATTTACATAGGAAAGATGCAATGTGGTGGGACCAACTGAAGCAAGTGGAACTTGTTAATGAAAGTAGGATCACTTGGAAGAAGTTCAGGAAGTACTTCCAGAAGGAGTACCTCTCATAGCATTTTTTATGACAAGAAAATGCAGGATTTATTTGAACTTGGGCTGGAAATAATGACTATGGAAGAGTACGAGAAGAAGTTATTGGGATTGTTGAAGTATGTCAGGTTAATTGGTGATGAGAAAGTGAAAATAAAGATATTTCTAGGTGGACTTCCAACCTTTTATGAGGAAAATATCAATTATGATGAGCCCAAGACCTTGACTGAAGCCACCAGGAAGGCTAAATACATGTATGAGCAAGGCCAGAGAAGAGAATCTCTGCAGAAATCTTGGAAGGACAAGAAACATGCGAAGTGAGATCAGAGGAAAGGATTCAAACCTTCCTTCAATAGGAATGAGCCTAATAGAACTCATCAAGATCAATATGCTAAGGGATATTTCAAGAAGGAAGATTCCTTGGGAAAAATGATCCAATGTTGGGGATGCAAGGAAGATCACCTGTACAAGGATTCCAAACATGGAAGGGACACATGGAAGAATCCCATTTACTTTGAGTAGGTTTGAATTCTAAGATTTCTGAAACCCGAAGACCCGAAAGGATCTCATCCATTGATCTAGCGAGAGCCAGGCATCACCAGATCCAAGGCTTTAGATAAAATCTAGTGGGGCTAGATAAGTTTTGAAGTTTGATATTTACGAAGTCTGAAGACCCAAAGTAAGACTCAACCGTCAGATTAATGAGGACACATGGTGCAGATCTGTGGAATACGAGTGAAGATCTGAATCGAATCTTAGTCGTCCGATCTAGGAGGACACATGGTGACAGATTGTCCATTTTGAGAATTCAGAGTTTAGGAGAATTGGAAGTGTGCTAGGATGGAAACTCCCGAAGTCCTGAATCCCAAAGAGACGAAGTGATGGGGTTCGATGACGTCTCTTAAAGTTGATGTGGATCCTGGAATTCTTGAACTGGTGTGGTTTGAAAATGTCACCTGGGATGATGTGGACACATGGGATGTGTGCCATGTGTCAGTAAGTTTTGAGCATATGGAGTATTGAAAAGTCAGTTAGAACATGACATGTGTCACCCACCTGATTGGGCCACATGTGCACTTCCATTATTTCACCATGTGGCAATAGATCATGTAGTCTGGAGACTAGGCACTCCAATGGGGAAGATGTGACAGGTTGCATTGGGTCAAAAACTCCCAAAGGATGGAGTACATATCAATCGTTGATTTCCAGAAGACACGCATCGAAGGATCATTGAATTCGGGTGAAAGCACTGCGGGAGAACATTCCAGAGGAAATTTTGAAACTTCTGAAGCTTGAAGAGCCTAAGCAATTCACAGTTGCTGATCTATGGGAGGAAATCTATCGGTAGGTTATGAAATCTGGGTAAAACTGTTCCAGGAGGAGGCAAGTGAGGAAAGTTGAGACTCCCGAAGTGTGGAGTCCTGAAGTGGATATCGATCATTGGTTGTGAAAGAGGACGAGAACCATTGATCCGGTCCTAGCTGAAAGTTCCAAAGTCCAGAAGCTCTATACAAGTGCTTTTCAGCTAAGCACGGGGTCATGGTCATTGTCATATGGAGATTGAGAGTTGAGGGAAGGAGGGATAAGGGATTAATTGGGGCTCTTTGAGAAAGAAAATTTCTAAGGAAGGATTTAGTCACGGTTTCTAGTCATGGTCACCTGGGAAGGTGGTTTGAAGGAAGCGCCTACAAAACATGAAATTCTGTGTCAACCAAGGATAACAAGACATTGTTATTTTCGGAGAATGGGGATATGATCTCCATGAAAAAAAATAAAGAAAGAGACTTGTAGCTTGGTTTGGAAATTTTGTTTATCGTATGCATAATTCTAACAAAATTCTCTCTTGCACATTTTGTTGAATTAAGGGGTTTAAACACATCAAATCAGGATGTGTATTGAGGAAATGGAAGAAGGCAAGGGAGACTCCATTCATGATAAGGAAGCTGAAGGCTAGAATACCAGAGTTGGTAATGTAAAGACATAATCCAATTGATGCAAGGGAAAAGGAGAGAAGGAAACGTTAATAGAAATGATAAGAATCCTAAAGATGGAAGTGTAGAGCTACAAATAAATCAAAGAGAGACTGATGCAAGAGAAAAGTCAAATAAATGCTCAATTTTTGCAGATCTTAAATCAATTGTAAAGATAAATGAAGAAGGGATCAAAATCAATACAATAGGAATAAGGAAGGTCCCATGAAAGAAGGGATGATCGTGGAAGAGTCGGTTATTCTAGAAGTTCTAGTAGAGATCAGGGAAACCACTCACCTCCTTACTCAGAAAGAAATCTTTATGCATCAGATGATCTCGTAAGTAGTCCAGAGGTGTCTCCTGTCAAATGCCAAAGAAGGAAACACAAGGTAGATAGTTTGCAAGGAGAGTTGAGGAAGCTAAAGCCAACCTCCTTTGAGAGTGAAAGAGAAAGGGAAGATGATGTCGAAGCATGGTTTCTTGGGCTCACGAGATATTTTCAGTTGCATAAATATTTGTCCAACCTGAAAGCTAGGACTGCCACCTACCATTTACACAGGAAAGATGCAATGTGGTGGGACCAACTGAAGAAATTGGAACTTGTTAATGAAAGTAGAATCACTTGGAATAAGTTTAAGAAGTACTTTCAAAAGGAGTACATCTTAGAGAATGTTTATGACAAGAAAATGCAGGATTTCTTTGAACTCAGGTTGGAAAGAATGACTATGGAAGAGTACGAGAAGAAGTTATTGGGATTGTTAAAGTATGTCAGGTTCATTGGTGATAAGAAAGTGAAAATACATATATTTCTAAGTGGACTTCCCAAGACCTTGACTGAAGCCACCAGGAAGGATAAATACATGTATGAGCAAGGCCAGGGAAGAGAATCTCTGCAGAAATCTTAGAAGGACAAGAAACATGCGAAGTCAGATCAGAGGAGGAAAGGATTCAAACCTTCATTCAATAGGAATGAGCCTAATATAAATCATCAATATCAATATGCTAAGGGAGATTTCAAGAAGGAAGATTCCTTGGTAAAAACAGGGAGACCACCAATCCAATGTTGGGGATGCAAGGAAGATCACCTATACAAGGATTATTCACATAGAAGGGACACATGGAAGAATCTCATGTACCTCAAGGAGGTTTGAAGTTTGAGATTTTTGAAACCTAAAGACCGGAAAGGATCTCATTCATTGATCTGGCGAGAGGCATGTGTCACCAGATCTAGGGCTTTGGATAAAATCTAGTGGGGCCAGATAAGTTTTTTAGTTTGATATTTTCGAAGTCTGAAGACCCAAAGTAAGACTCAATCGTCATATTAACGAGGACACGTGGTGTATATCCATGGAATACGGGTGAAGATCTGAAGTGAATCTTAGTCATCTGATCCAGGAGGACACATGGTAACAGATTGTCTAGTTCAGGAATTTAGAGTTTAGGAGAATTGGAAGTGTGATAGGATGGAAACTCCTGAAATCCTGAATCCTAAAGAGTTGAAGTGATGGGGCGCGATGACATCTCTTAAAGGTGATGTGGATCCTGGAATTCTCGAACTGGTGTGGCTTGTAGACGTCACCTGGGATGATGTGGACACATGGGATGTGTGCCACATGTCAGTAAGTTTTGTGCATATGGAGTATTGAAAAGTCAGTTAGAACATGACACGTGTCACCTGCCTAATTGGGCCACATGTTCGCTTCCATTATTTCACCACGTGGCGATAGATCATGTAGTTCGGAGACTGGGCACTCCAGTGGGGAAGATGTGACAAGTTGCATTGGGTCAAAAAATACCAAAGGTTGGAGTACATATCGACCGTTGATTTCCAGAAGACACACGTCGAAGGATCGTTGACTTCGGGTGAACGCACTGCGGCAGAACGTTCTAGAGCAAATTTTGAAACTTATGAAGCCTGAAGAGCCAAAGCAATTCATAGTTGTTGATCTGTGGGAGGACACCCATCGACAGGTCATGAAATCTGGGTAAAATTGTTCCAGGAGGAGGAAAGCGAGGAAATTTGAGACTCCTGAAGTGCAGATTCCCAAACTGGATATCAATCATTGGTCGTGAAAGAGGATGAGGACTGTTGATCCGGTCCTAGCTGAAAGTTCCAAAGTCCCAAAGCTCTGGACAAGTGCTTTTCAGCTAAGCACAGGGTCATGGTTGTTGTCATATGCAAATTGAGAGTTGAGGGAAGGAGGGATAAGGGATGAACTGGGGCTCTTCAAGAAAGAAAATTTCTAAGGAAGTATTTAGCCACGGTTTCTAGTTGTGGTCACCTGGGAAGGTGGTTTGGAGGAAGTGCCTGCACAAGATGAAATTCTATGTCAACCAAGGATAACAAGACACTGTTATTTTTAGAGAATGGGGATATGATCTTCATGAATGAAAAAAAAAAAAGAGACCTGTAGTTTGGTTTGGAAATTTTGTTTATCGTGTGCATAATTATAACAAAATGGTCGCTTGCACATTTTTCTGAATTAAGGGGTTTAAACACATCAACTCATGATGCATATTGATCAAATGGTAGAATGCAAGGGAGCCTCCAGTCATGATAAGGAGTCTGCAGGCTAGAATACCAGAGTTGGTAATGCAGAGACAAAATCCAATGGACGTAATGGAAAAGGAGAGAAGGAAACGTTAATAGAAATAGTAAGAATCCTAAAGATGGAAGTGCAAAGCAACAAATAAATCAAAGAGAAACTGATGAGAGAAAATTTAGATAAATGCTCAATTTTTGTAGAGCTTAAATCAGTTGCAAAGACAAAAGAAGAAGGGATCAAAATCAATACAAGAGGAATAAGGAAGGTGCCATGAAAGAAGGGATGATCGTGGAAGAGACAGTTATTCCACAAGTTCTAGTAGATATCATGGACACCACTCACCTCCTTACTCAGAAAGAAATATTTATGCATCCGATGATCCCGTAAGCAGTCTAGAGGTGTCTCCTGTCAAACACCAAAGAAGGAAACCAAAGGTATATAGTTTGCAAGGAGAGCTGAGGAAGATCAAGACAACTTCCTTTGAGAGTGAAAGAGAAAGGGAATATTATGTCAAAGCATTTTTTCTTGGGCTCAGGAGATATTTTTAGTTGCATAAATATTTGTCCAACCTGGAAGCCAGGATTGCCACCTACCATTTACATAGGAAAGATGCAATGTGGTGGGACCAACTGAAGCAAGTGGAACTTGTTAATGAAAGTAGGATCACTTGGAAGAAGTTCAAGAAGTACTTCCAGAAGGAGTACCTCTCAGAGAATTTTTATGAAAAGAAAATGCAGGATTTCTTTGAAATCAGGTTGGAAAGAATGACTATGGAAGAGTAAGAGAAGAATTTATTGGGATTGTTAAAGTATGTCAGGTTCATTGGTGATGAGAAATTGAAAACACGGATATTTATAAGTGGAATTCCAACCTTTTATAAGGAAAATATCAAGTATGATGAGCCCAAGACCTTGACTGAAGCCACCAGGAAGGCTAAATACATGTATGAGCAAGGCCAGGGAAGCGAATCTCTGCAAAAATCTTGGAAGGACAAGAAACATGCGAAGTCAGATCAGAGGAGGAAAGACTTCAAACATTCCTTCAATATGAATGAGCCTAATAGAAATCATCAAGATCAATATGGTAAGGCATATTTCAAGAAGGAAGATTCCTTGGGAAAAACAAGGAGGCCACCAATCCAATGTTGGGGATGCAAGGAAGATCACTTGTACAAGGATTCCTCACATAGAAGGGACACGTGGAGACTGTGCACAACATCCAAGAAGATAAAACAGTCGAACATATGGGAAGAATATATTTAGATTTAAATGATCGACAAGCAGAGTACTAGTCCAATATGATCAGGGTGGAAGGTAAGATCATAAATCATCATGTTGCTATTTTGATTTATTCAAGAGAAATTCATTGTTACATTGATCCTAAGATAGTGGATAGATTGCATTTGGAGAAAAGTAAACTTGGAAAAGCAAGTTTGGTTTAGTTAGCCACTGGAACCAAAAGAAGAATCCATGACATGGTTAGAAGTTGTTCCATAAGTCTTAATGGCGTGAATACTAGTATTGATCTAAATATCATCCATTGGGGTTTTATGATATTATGATATGAATGGATTGGTTGAAAAAGTGTCATGATGTCCTAGATTTTCATAACAAGACCTTTGCATGTCTTGATGGAAATGGAAAAGAGAGCACTGTGAAAGGAGTTCCAAGACCCATCTCTATAAGGGAGATTTCAGCCTTACAACTAAAAAAATGTTTTAGGAAAGGATGTCAATTGTATGCAAGTCATGTGGAACAACCAGATAATACAAAAGGGCCAAGCCTCAAAGATTTCTTGATACTACAGTAATTTGAAGATGTATTCCAAGAAATACCCAGATTGACACCAAGAAGCGAGATAGATTTCTCAATTGATTTAGTGCCAAGAGCTTCCCTGGTGTCAAAACCACCATACATAATGAGCACACCAGAGTTAAAAGAACTACAAATACAGTTGGAGGAATTGTTGAAGAAAGGGTACACATGTCCAAGTGTTTCACCTTGGGGAGCACTAGTACTTTTTTTCAAAAAGAAGGATGGAACCTTGAGGTTATGTATTGAATTCTGACAGTTGAACAAGTACACCATAAAGAACACATATCCTCTACCCTGAATTGATGACCTCTTTGATTAACTAAGAGGAGAAAAGATATTCTCAAAGATTGACCTGAGGGTATGATACCATCAGGTAAGAATCAAGGAAGAAGACGTTCATAAGACAACCTTTAGGACCAGGTATGGGCATTATGAATTTGTAGTGGTGCCATTTGGACTTACCAATGCACCAATTGTCTTCATGTTCTTAATGAATGACATATTCAGAAATTATTTGGATAACTTTATCATAGTATTCCTGGATTACATACTTATCTATTCTATGTCTGAAGAGGAGCATGAACATCACTTAAGACTGGTATTGCAAGTACTCAGAGAACATTGGTTGTATGCCAAGTTGAGTAAGTGTTATTTTTATCAAAAGAAGATCCATTACTTGGGACACATTATTTTAGAGAAGGGCATAGGAGTAGATCCAGAGAAGATCAAAGCCATTAGAGGATGGCCAACACCCAGAACTGTGTCAGACGTCAGATCTTTTATGGGATTAGTTGGATACTAGAGAAGGTTCATAGTAGGGTTCTCTAAGATTTCTCATCCCATCATTTCTTTGAAAAAGAAGGGAACTAAATTTGAATGGACACTAAAGTGTCAAAATAATTTTTATCTGTTGAAGGAATTACTTACTAGTGCACATGTGTTAAATATTGTTGACCCAAATGAAAGTTTTGTATTATGTACAGATGCATGTAAGGAGGGACTTGGGGGAGTCCTCATGCAAAATGGACATGTCATTGGATATGAGTCTAGAAATCTTAAGGAACATGGGAGGAACTATGCCATGCATGAATTGGAACTTGTTGCCATTGTTCACGGCTTGAGGATGTGGAGGCATTATCTCATGGGGAAGAAATTCGAATTAAGGACAGACCACATTGGCCTGAAGTATCTTTTTGAACAACCAACATTGAATGGCAGGAAAATAAGATGGCTGGAATTTTTAAGTGAATATGACTTTGATATCAAGAATATCAAGGGCAAGGAGAATAAAGTTGTCGATGGACTTAGTAGAAGAGTGCATACCATGCATGCTACTACTATCAGTATGCATCAGTCAAACTTGAGGAGAATAATTTTAGATAGTCTTGTGATAGACCAGCATTACCTATAGGTAAAGGAAAGCTTACAGCAAGGAAATGTACAACATAAAATAAAAGAGTATAAGATAAAGGAAGACAGATTACTCATGCATAAAAATAGAATCTATGTTCCTAGTTCTGGAGAACTAAGGAATTTGGTACTGAAGGAAATGCATGATGTCCCTTATGCTGGACATCTTGGTTACCAAAAAGCAATTACAACAGTAAGAAGCCAGTTCTTTTGGCTGGGAATAAAGAAGGATGTTGTTAATTACATTGCTCGATGTATGGAATGTTAGAAGGTGAAGGCTGAGCATAGTCACCCAACGGGTTTGCTGCAGCCATTGCCAATCCTAGAGAAAAAATGGGAAGTGATCACCATGGATTTCATCACAAGATTACCCAGAACGAATAAGAAACATGATTCAATCATGGTGATGGTTGACAAATTAACAAAGGCTACTCATTTTATGCCTGTGAAGACAACACATACAATGACTAATATTGCATAAATTTTCATGAAGGAAATTGCTAGGTTTCATGGGATACCTAGGATAATTGTCTCGGACAGAGATACGAAGTTTACCTCCAATTTCTTCAGGGGATTATTTAAAGGATTTGGCACAAATCTAAACTTAAACACAACATATCATCCCCAGACACATGGGAAAACATAGAGAGTAAATCGAATAATTGAAGACATACTGAGAATGTATGTGATGGATAAGCCATCTAAGTGGGAAGATTACTTACACTTAGTTGAGTTTGTATATAATAATGGGTATCAAGATTAATTGAGAATGGGCCCATTTGAAAACATTTACAGTAGGAAATGCGATACTCGAATAAGCTGGGAAAACCCAATAGATAGAGTTGTATTTGGGCCAGAGTTGCTCAGGGACATGGAAGACCAGGTGGTTAATATCAAGAAGAATTTAAAGGCACTTCAGGATAGACAAATTTTTTATGCAGACAAGAACAAAACAGCTAGAGAATTAAAGTAGGGGAGCATGTACTTTTGAAAGTTAAGCCTGTTATAACCCTGTAATTCATAGTATCATCTGGTGACTGGAGATTTTTTCACTCTGGATGTATATTGGCTTGCAAATAATATTTCATCTCTGCAAATTATTTTCAAAGAAAAGAAAAGAAAATTCATGGTTGTTGACGTTGAGCGGTTTTTCCTAACCCCATGGAGACAAAATCAAGGGAAACAGTGCAAAAAATCCACATAATGCACTTATTCTAAGTTTTGGAATAGATATGATTTCACACTCACAGACTAAAGACAGCGCAGAGATGAACGGAACGGATGAGAACCTAGCACCCAGATCTATAGTTAACAAGTTTTTCCAGACCCCCCGACCATTCTACCTTTAACGGTGGGGGGGGGGGGTGGGTCCGAAATCGGAGATAATATATAATATATGCGCATATCTGGACGGCTTAGGTTTCAGCACCTAGATCTACGGTTTGTATTGGATTCCGGACCCCCCCGTCCGTTCTACCTTTAACGAAGGGGGGGCATCCAGAATGTGTTTTAAAGATCGCGCACAGATATGTGGTCGAGAAGGAAGCGCACAAATCAACGACTCATGGTGTTTTTCGGACCCCCCCATCCAATTTGCCTTTAACGGTGGGGGGGGGTCTGGAATGGAAGATTCTCCAGTGGAC
>ML777538.1:1659544-1677328 GCA_009831015.1 Picea engelmannii | reverse complement strand
AAACACTTACCACCTCAGGGGGGGTTCGAAATACCGCACTCATGAAAAAAAACCACTTTTCTCATTTTTTCAAAAAATCGCCTATTTTTGCATGTTCATCATGTCTTCGTCCGAGGCCATTTCTGGGAAAATTAAAACAAATTTTTAAAAACCGAGAGAGTTTTTTCTCCGTAACAGCCTGAACAACAGGAACCTCTCTCAGTTTTTGCACAGGTTCCATGAGCAGGGAGAATCAAAGATTTCTTTAAGCCTCTTTTTTTCGGATTTTCGTTTTTTCTGTTAGAGTCCCGATCTTGCAGGAGCTGTTACGGCCAGCTGGAGGTGAATTTGGAGAAAAAGAAGGAGTTTTTTGTCCATCACATTCCCATACACAATAAAATCCTTCAGTTTTATCCCAGGTGTCAGCGTTGAAGAGAAACAGATGTCTGTTCGGACCCCTTTTTTTTGCACAAATCAGACCCGTCTTTCATGGTGGATAGTTCCAAATTTTGGGGGATTTGTGGCTATTTTTGGCCGAGGTGGTTAAAACCAACTCACACAACTTGATGGGGAGACCTCTCCTATTTATAGAGATGATTTTTAATTTAAAAGGGTTGATCAGTCAAGGACCATGATTTAAATTTTGTATCAGAGCTCACAAAGCCAGCTGTATTTTTCATCAAATCAAATAATACAGTCGCAACAGTTACAGGATTCTTTTGTCAAATTCATTGGTGAAGTTTTTTCTCATTGTGATTTTGTTTTCCTCTATTATCATATATGTTTTTCTTCTCCATTTTTTCAAAGAGATTTAAGATCAGGATTTGTGTAAAAACACCATGTTCCCAGTTTAAAGCAATGTCAATGTTTTCCGCTAAAATTTAAACGCATAATTCTTTATTGCTCTGTCTTTAACTTGACCTCTTAACAATTTCCCCCCTCTTATATACCCGAGGCTTACAAAAAATCCAATGATTTTCCTACCTTGCTCTGTAAGGCTGTCTATAGGATTTGTTTTTTGATTAAATCTCAGATTGTGACTCCATTGCCCATGGTTCCTCTTCGCTGCACCTACCCAACTCATAAACTTATCCTATTCTACATAGCTAGCCTAATATCCTATTTCAAACAAATCTAAATTTGACAGAGAGATCCCTCTCTGAGTCTTGGGGGGCTAGATCCAAGACTCGAAGTGGTTTTGATGTTGCCTCTGTGACTGCCATCACAGCCTTGGGCAAATTACAGAGTGCTAACAAAGCCCAAGAAAATCTCTTTGAAATTGGGTAGTTGTACAAACATGGCAACTAGATTCTATGGTGCATTTGAAATATTGGACAGAATAGGGCCAGCTACATACATGCTTCCATTTCTTGCTTCCATGAATGTGCATAATTTATTTCATGTATCTTTACTACAAAAATATGTACATGACCCTAACCATGTTATTGATTGGCATCTGATTCAGGTAGAGACAGAGGGAGACTTTCAGGTTCAACCAGTGCAAATATAGGACAAAAAGGTCAAAATACTCCAGAATTGAGTTATAGAGCTGGTAAAAGTTCATTGGATCTGCTATGGTCTTGAAGATGCTACCTGGGAGCATTAATATTCCTTCCAGGTAGAGTACCCACAGCCTTTTGAATAAATTTAAGGTTTTTGATCTCTATTTTGTATATGCACTAAGGACAGTACTAAGATAAGGGGGAGGGGATGTAACACCCTGGGTTTCGAACACCCATTTTAAATAATGTAATGTTACAATGATGAGAGGCTTGATTTCCCAAACAATTATTAAAGAGCTAGTATGCCCAAGAAATGTAATGTTTTGATCATTATTAATAATAAACACATCTTTGGCTGCTAGACAGGCAAGGACTAAAGTTATAGGGGGTTGTGATTCCACAAGAGAGGGGGATTGAGGGGCTAAGTGTTTATTCCTATGTTTATTACCCTTTTTTCCTAAGGGAGGGGATCGATTACATGAGCTTCTTGGGGAAGGGCAAGAGGTTCTATTCCCAACGAAGTTACTTAAACCTGCCTTTGGTCTGATCGGGGGGTTCGACTAATGGCTTATTCATTGATTATCCTGTACATTCATTCATTTACCTCACGCACCTTCATGCACTCACTCACACATTCATTTGTCCATCCTCACATGTGTCCTAGCTTGGAAAAGGGAACCGAACGAATAAGAATTAGCCACGACATAGTTGGTTGTAATGGTCGCTGGTGCAATCCAATCATGACCTGGGGCCTTCATGTCTGAGATGAGTTGACCTGCGTCCATCGTTGCTCATAGATGGGAGTCATAAGAGTTCCAACATTAATATTGTGGACCATTTTCATTGGATCCTGAATAAGGAGAAGGACTTCCTAAGGGAATATGTGGAAGAGAAGGGTGGAGGTTTGTTCTCTCGGGTGGTGCAAGCTGGGTAGAAGTGAGTTGGGTACTTGGATTTCTGTGAGATATGGGAAGCCTGTGAGAGCTTGGGTGCTGACTGGTTTTGGAATCCAAGTAACACTCTGGAACCGTCTGTGTGGATTCATAGCCCTGGCTCAAGGGTGACGCTGATGTTGCGTTTTGGAGCAGTAGTGTCGACGGTTGGGTGGAACATCCTTGGTCTGCATCCAATTGGTGTCATATTTCATAAAGATATGTTCTCTATGTTATGGTATCATTTACATGTACATGAACGTATTTTCGTTGTATATTTAATTATCGTTTAATTGAATCTATAGACTATGCATGCTTGTTAACTATTGTTGTGCATGTTGTTAAAGTCTTTTCTTTTATCCATCCTTAAATTTTAAAAAGGTATCAGTAGGAGAAATAAGTCCAATGGCAGGCTTGAAGGTAGCGTACCCCGACCTATGGGTGGATGGGTATGTTACATACTCAATATGCTCAATGGATACAAATGGGAGACCCTTTCTCTCTTATTTATACTCTCCAAGTTTCTTCCTCTACAAGTATCCACTTAACCACTTTTTCCACTTAGCCACTTTGTCCACTTAACCATTTTGTCCACTTAGCCACTTTTTCCACTTAACCAACTTTTTCCACTTAGTCACTTTGCACTTAACCACTTTGTCCACTTCACCACTTTGTCCACTTCACCACTTTGTCCACAAATAGTAAACTCTCCAATTCTAGTTGCAACTAATTTATTTTTAATTGTTTTCTTGTTGCAACCACTTAACCCATGACTAACCACTTGGATTGGTCAACTTCTTCTAGGAGATTCTATAATAATTTGACTTATTTGACGTTCTAGGATATTCTAGATAAATCATGAGGGTTATTCAACTTCACATGGGCATAACTCTCTAACCATGAGGAGTTATGTGGCATTCGACATATCACTAGAAATGGCATGACATGCACTATCCATATAGAATAGTCTTACCTATAAATTCACTGATCTACATGCGTTTATACCTTAAATAGACTCAAGTCCCTTATCCATGCCTTTGTCCTACCAGAATTCGCTACCAGACTTCTCCAAGGGTAGAAATCAATCACTAAGGGTTGACATCAATATACAATATCACTCTCCAAGGGTTGACATCAATGGCAACCAACAATCCAAACCAACTTTCCATCAACCTAAGCCAACTGTCTGACAATATCCCCCTTTGGAATTGATGGAAACACCAACATTGATGGAAACACTTAGTCATGATAAAATTCATGATTATACTCCTCATCAATGTTTCTATCACTCCCCCTTTGACATCAATGGAAAACTGTATCTCTGTTTGGGACTGCTCCCCCTGACTAAAATCTCCTTGGGGATACTCCCCCTATCTATGTGCCTTTGATATTTCTTTGTGTTTCTAAGCATTTGATTAATCTCTCTCCCTTCATATATATAATATCTCCCCCTTTGACAAAGGGTATCACTCTGATCCAACAATAAAATGATATCACACATTTTTCCCTTATGACAATCACTCCTCCTGGAAACATGCCTTTGTGCTCTCTCTCTAAGAATTTAAGTCTCTATCCTACATTTGATGAATCTCTTCACATGGGATAAAGATTCTTACCTCTATGTTTGACAACTTATCTGAATCATATTTCTACCTATCTTCTTGGTTTCGTTTCTCTCTTTTGACTTCGCTGCAATATGTTGTGTAGAAAAAATATAAGTCTTCCTATACCTACATCCATTTGGAGATATTGTCCATTGGTGCTTCCTTGTGTAATCAACTTACATATATGAAAATCATTCAAGAATAAGCATTCAAATATTCATGTGTAATTATCATCCATTATGATAATTCTCCTTTGTCTCTAAACCACTCTTTAAACCAATCTATGAATCCATGCTCTCATCCACTATCATATATCTTTCCAAACCTTCTAAGTGTTCTTATGAATCCATATTTGTTCATATTGTCGAAGACTCTGCTACACAACTCTTTATAATGTTGACTCATATGTCACTATACTATCATGAAGTATTCACTACTACAACTGAATAATCTATCATATTGTACTTATGCTAACTAACTGCTCTGAATCTGTCCACTCAAACTCTGCAAGCTACTCAAATGATGGTTCTTTGGTCTATTTGAGCTACCGCATAGACTCCCCCTATTTACTATTCATATTACCTGGGAATCTCTAATCCAGATGGATCAGAAGAGTTCCTTCTCTGATGCGGATTCATCATCATCTTCATCGGTAGATTCATCATCTCTTTGAATTATGACTTCTTTCCTTTTGTCTGTGGATTCATCTTTAAGTACAATACCTGAAAGTACAATCTCTTGAACACATTCCTTATTTACCCGTCCTCTTTTTATTTCATTTCTTTTCCAAACCTTTTTGTATCTAGCATCTTCCTTTTTCTTTGTAGATGTGTTTTCATCTCGTTTTATTTCCAATCTTGCAATCTCTAAGACCTGGTCTTTGTTCACCCATTCCTCCTATTTTCTTATTGATACTTTCTTATATCTTATATCAGTGTTCTCTTTCATGGAAGTATCGATCATGATTCTACAAGCATGAGATATCTTTCCATAGTTATGACATTTGTAACATTCAATGTTACCTGGGGTCACATAAGCATTTATTTCTTGAACATTTCTTTTATAATGCCTACAATATGCAACCTTATGTCCAAAGTTAGTACAATAAAAACAATAACCATAAAATAAATTTACATACCTGGGAGTAAATGATGTTGTTTGTGGTGTAATCCTTTTGAATTTCTTCCTTGACTGATCATGATCATGATTGAAGCTTGTTTGTGGCTTGAACATGGATTTTCTTCTTGAAGATGTATCTTTATTAGTTTTCTTAGATTCTGGTTGACCATGATTCCTTCCTTTGAGTACTTCTGCATAACTGTTTCTCTTTTCTTCATTCTTCTTTTCTAGCAAACCAGAGTGCTTCTCTTCATTCTCTACTGTTGAGGTAAATTTTTCTGTATTTTCAACATTCTTGTTGAGCTTAACGACTTTGACTCTTAGTGTGACAACTTATTCTTCAAGCTTCTCAACCTCTTCTTCTTTCTTCATTATCTTAGACTTCGTGACCTCTTATGTTCTCTTTTCTTCTGCAATCTAGATTTTCAATGTAATTATTTATTCTTCGAGTCTTCTCTCTTCTTGAAAAAACTCTTCCTCATGTTAGGTTAAGTCATCGGTTCTTTCCTTGACATGATATGTAAGTATCTTTTATCTCTTTTTTGATTCTTCCTTTTGTGCTAATGTGTTGGCTTCTAAACATTTATTTTTATATTCTAGAGTTTCTTCAATTCTTCTGGCCTCTTCTAGCTGTGCTCTTAAATTCTTGATGACCTGCTGAGCTTTTTCAGAACCTTGTGTTGGAGAAATTTCTATTTTCAACACACTAGTTTAGTGGGAGTTAACTGACTAGTTCTATTTTAGACTTTCTATTTTTACCATCACTATTATGCATGCATGCATTCCTAAGGAAAGTTAATTTCTTGATTTCTTTTCTTAATTATGGAATGTTTTTCCTATATATGAGTGTATTCCACTTATTTATTGTATCATATTGACCATGATCTATGTATCAATCATCAACTCATTGGAGTAGTGTGAATATATTTTCTCATTCTTCCATATTGAATCTCTCTTCATTTATTTATAAGCTTTGTTTGTACTTGATTTAGCTAGATCTCCTATGTAGGTTTCAATGAAACACTAACATGGTATCAGAGAAAGGTTGCTTAGAGCAAGCTATTCAAGCCAAAGAATAAGGAAAATCATATTTTCGGCGAGATAAATACATGGTTGTACCTTTCATCATTTATTCCTCCCAAAATATTACGTTTTGGAGGAAATGGCCCATGAGGAAAGTAACTCGGCCCATTTTGGAAGTGAGTTTTCAACCAGTTGGCGATATTCCTCACCATTTGTTCAAAATGTAAGCCGCAAGATAGCCTCCTGAAACTGATATGAATATGTGGTCATACCTTTCTACATTCATTTATCCCAAAATATTATGTTTTGGAGGAAACATCCCGCGTGGAAAGTAAATCGGCCCATTTTGGAAGTGATTTTTCAACCGTTTGGCGAGATTCCTCAATGTTTGTTCATAAAGTAAGCTGCAAGATCATCTCTTGAAACTGATACAAATTTTCACTTGAAGTGTCATTTTTGTTGTGATTTCTTAATTTTTCACTTGCAGATTGAGAGTAAATTTTTAGGGGTTCTTAGAAAAAGTGGGAGAGATGGATATGATAACTATTATATAGTCAAACTTGGTGGTAATCCTCACACCATACAATTATTTTGATTGGAATCCTAAGGCAACATTCCAACTCAAAATAAAAGGACTATATAATTTGACGATGGTGACATAAACAGAACCTACATCAGCGATTGAGAAGATGAGATGGGATAACCGTAAGGATGAATCCACAAGAATACTTCTTGAGTTAATATCCACTAGTTTTTGGTTTCATGTTTCCGCATGCAAGACTCCAAACGAGATCTGGACCATCTTGGAAGGACTCTTTGGAAAGCAGGATGAGATGCGAGGTCATATGCTTGAGGTAGAGTTGAATACCTTAGACCCTAAAAGTTTTGATAATATACAATATTTTTTTACTAAATTTAAATCTTTGCTATTGATCTTGGGTGAATGTGGTATTTATAAGTCTACACAAGAGAAATAACTTCTTCTAACAATCTTGGCCAAGCTAGGACCAGAATACACTGTATATGTCTCCAATTTCCAATTTGGTAGATGTCTTTTTGGAACCAATTGGAAAATGCCTACGTTGGCTTAGTCCATTGAGTCTCTTACACAAGAGCAGACAAAACTCATACATATGGGCCTCATGAAAGATCCCAAAGAACATGCACTCACCATGCATGATGGAAAAGGGTCATCCAAACAGAACGAGAAGGAGGGATATTTCAAGTCCTTTAATGATTCTTCAGGTTCCAAAGACTCTTCATATTTCAAGAAGAAGAAGAAGGGAAAGAAGTGCACTTACTGCAATAAACCGAATCATGAAGAATCCACATGCATGAAGAAAAAAATTGATCTTATGACACAGAAACTTCAGCAGGAAAACCTTGGAAACTTCATTCCAAAGGTAGTCAAGAAGTAGAAGGAAGAATATCATGCTCCTAAGAAAGGTAATCATCATGCTCTAGTTGCAATTAATTCCTCATCTGATTCATGGATTATATATTCTGGTGCATCCCATCATATGGCAACAAAAGAGGAATTTTTGTCTTCCTTGAGTCCATGCTCAAGGCCCCCTATTCTCATGGGGGATGATACTTCAGTAGCAGTAGCAAGAGAAGGGAGAGTGGAACTCTACAATGGCATTTTTGAGAATGTTTTACATGTTCCAAAGATTTCTATGAATCTATTGTCAGTTTATCAGATCACTCAGAAAGGTAAAAATATTGAATTTACATCAGATTCAGTTTCAGTAATTGACATGCATGACAATTCCATCATTGCAATTGGTGAGGTGGATCACAAGTCAAGGTTGTATAAATTCACTAAGTTTTCTGACGATGACTCCTCTATTCTACTTACACATAATGAGAGTACTTTCCATGCACCTCTAGTGCAAAATGCATACACTCTTGTTCTTCCATTAGCTTTATACATCAGAGATGATTCCATACACTCAGATTCTGTACATGGAAATAAGTAGGTAGTAGAGCCAAATAATAATTCAACGTCTAAGATTCAATAGATGGCCAAGAAGGCATAGACCACACTTTAGGAAACAGGAAACCTTGCGTGGAATCCATTGGATTCGAGGATGAATCCATCTCAACATGAGGATCCTTCTCATGTACTTTCAGCTTCAGAACTTGCGATGCCCATGCATTGATATATGGTTCAATCTACTGATCCACCAAACTACAATAGGGTTGTGGGAAATCCATTATGGAAATCATCCATGCAGAAGGAGTATGACTCAACCCTACAGAACCAGACTCTGAATCTGGTTCCACGTCCACTAGAAAGGAATATTTTCAGGTGCATATGGGTCCACATGATCAAGAGATATAAGGCCCAATAGGTTTCCAAAGGACTTCATCAGATCCATAAATATTTCTACATCTTCACGAAGACATTCAGTGAGCATAAGTTTCAGACTTTGTGGGATCATCTTGCAATGAAGAACACAATTGTCTAAAAACTGTTACTTTCTTCTTTTGATACATTATCTTTTGAGGGGAGGTTTTCTTCCCATGTGGTTTTCCCTCTTTCCTCATTTCTTTCCAGTTTTCATTAGTTTCATTGTACATGAGTACCTAAAATGGCCTAGTAGTCGGGACTCATTTTTTACTCCATAGTGATGTTCAGGGGTGGTGTTGGAGAAATTTATATTTTCAGCACACTAGTTCAGTGGGAGTTAACTGACTAGTTCTATTTTAGACTTTCTATTTTTAACATCACTATTATGCATGCATGCATTCCTAAGGAAAGCTAACTGCTTGATTGATTTTCTTAATTATGGAATGATTTTCCCTATATATGAGTGTATTCCACTCATTCATTGTATCATATTGATCATGATCTATGTATCAATCATCAACTCATTGGAGTAGTGTGAATATATTTTCTCATTCTTCCATATTGAGTATCTCTTCTTTTCTTGATAAGATTTGTTTGTACTTGCTTTAGCTAGATATCCTGTGCAGGTTTCCATGAAACACTGACACCTTGAACACTTTACTTTTTCTTCATCAATTCTTTATTGGGTGACTTGTTTTCTTCTCTTTCTTTCTTTAGATATTCAATTGCACTGATCAGTTTTTGTCTGTAATCAAATTCCTCTTCTTCATACTCTTCCTCTTTTGAATCTATCTGACATGATGAGCATCTTTCTTCTTTTTTTGTACCTGCATATTCTTTGGAATTTTATGAATCTGTGATGGGTGAAGAATATACATTATGTAACTTATCCAAAAGTTCTTTGGTTGATGAAAATTTACTAACCTTTTTTTTATCAGATTAGGTAATCCTTCCTAGATGAAATACATTGCTATTTTGTTATTCTTCTTCAATTCCTTCTTGGATGCATTATTTTCCCTTTTTGAACTATCATATCCTGTAGAAACTGATTTCCAAAGATAATATCCCTATGCCTCCAAAACTACGTTCGTCCTTCCACTCCATATCTCATACTTTAAACCATTCTGACCATTAAACATTGGCACTCCATTCTTAGAATAATCCATGATCTCCTTCCAGAGGTTAAAATTTTTCCTGAAGGAACCTTCTCTAATACTAATTGTTGGATTACTGAGAGGGAGGGTGAATCAGTAATGAGAAATTATACCAATTATTAATCCTCTAAACCACAAAGTATATTATTCTACTTATTCAACCATGTTCATATGTTCATCATAAATATATTAATGTATCATAAGAATTAGCATTCATCGGTTCATAATAAATAATAACAAACACATCCACATAATGCACCGTACACCAATATTTATGTGGAAACCCAATGTGGGAGAAAACCATAGAATTATTTTCTTATATGTCAAGAATTACATTCAAGGAAGCACCAAATTTCAATTCTCTAGCTACAACTGGAAGGAGGCTCCAACCTCGTAGATTCTCAGGCTACAACCTGAGGGAAGCTCCAACTCCCCACTTCTCTGGATACAACCAGAAGGAGGATACAACCCCCTATCTTCTCTGACTACAATCGGAAGGTGGCTATAGCCACCTATCCTTTCCTCATCCAACCTCCCTGAAATATAAGTATAATGATGGAACCATTGTCACACTATCACTGTGAGATATACCGTTGTAAACTTGTACAAATCAACCTACACGAAACAACCTATAACAATATGTATCAAACAACCTGTAATAAGCCTATACCAATAACATGTAAACAACCTATACCAATAACATGTAAACAACCTGTACCAATAACATGTGCCAACATGTACCATACATCAACCTATACCTCAACCTATACCATAAACAAGTGTATCAACCATGCACCAAACTTGTACAAATAATCTGTCACAACAACCTGTCTCATAAATCTTATCATCCAAATCAGATCTACTCACCAAGATCAATCACCAATACAACTCTCAACCATATTCAAAATATCACCAAGATGTTCATCAACCAAGCATATCACAAAAACTCATAATTGTCACCAAGATCAATATGTGTTTCTAATAATATACCGAGACAAGTATGCTACATCATCCATAAACCATGTGTCAACAATACTACTAACAAATGCCCCCAACCATGTACCAAGTTATGAATAAGTTATGACATTTTTATCTGAAACACCTGTTTTAGACTAGTTTCAAGACTAGCCACAAACCCTATCATCCACGAAGTGTAAATCCAAAAATACAACGGCCCACAATATGAATTTTTTATCATAGTTACTTGGATATGTTTCCTCAAAAGACCCCATATTTCTCTATCTGAATCATTGTAGAAAAATAGTTATTGCAAAAATTATGAGATGACCTGTAAATAACATACCTTAGAAAACATTGTCAAAAGACTTTATCCTCACTTGAATTTCGGCCTTCTTAATACCTTATAAAGCATCGTCAAAAGCTTTTATCCTCCCTTGAATTTCAGCCTTATTTACTTCACCTTCCCTATGAAATCCGCTTGATATTTCCTTTGGCTACCTCAATCACTTGTAGATATTCAATATTTTCAATGGATACAAATGGGAGACCCTTTCTCTATTATTTATACTCTCCAAGTAGCTTCCTCTACAGGTGTCCACTTAACCACTTTTTCCACTTATCCACTTTGTTCACTTAACCACTTTGTCCACTTAACCAACTTTGTCCACTTAGCCACTTGCACTTAACCACTTTGTCCAGTTAGCCACTTTGTCCACTTAACCACTTTGTCCACTTAAAAAATTTATACAAAAATAGTAAACTCTCCAATTCTAGTTGCAACTAATTTATTTGTAATTGTTTTCTTGTTGCAACCACTTAACCCATGACTAACCACTTTGATTGGTCAACTTCTTCTAGGAGATTCTAGAATAATTTGACTTCTTTGACCTTCTAGGATCTTTTAGATAATGCATGAGGGTTCTCCAACATCACATGGGAATAAATCTCTAACCGTGAGGAGTTATGTGGCATTCCACATATCACTAGAAATGGAATGACATGCACTATGCATCTAGAATAGTCTTACCTTAAATAGACTTGTGTCCCTTACCCATGCCTTTGTGCTACCAGAATTCGCTACTAGACTTCTCCAAGGGTAGAAATCAATCACTAAGGGTTGACATCAGTCTACAACATCACTCTCCAAGGGTTGACATCAATGACAACCAACAATCCAAACCAATTGTCCATCAACCTAAGCCAATTTTCTGACAATATCCCCCTTTCACATTAATGGAAACACCAACACTGATGGAAACACTTAGTCATGATAAAATTCATGTGTATACTCATCATATATATTTCTATCTCTCCCCCTTTGACATCAATGGAAAAGGGTATCTCCCTTTGGGGTTGCTCCCCCTGACTGAACTTTCTTTGGGGGTACTCCCCCTGTCTACATGCCTTTGATATTTCTCTGTGTTTCTAAGCCTCTGATTAATATATCTACCTTCATATGAATAATAGCTCCCCCTTTAACAAAGGGTATCACTCTGATGCAACATTGAATTCATATCAGTCATTCTTCCCTCGTGACAATCGGTCCCCCTAGAAATATGCCTCTGTTCTCTCTCTTCAATTATTTAACTCTCTATATTACATTTGATGAATCTAATCCCATGGAATCATACCTCGATTCTTACCTCTGTTCCTAACAAATTAACTGCATGATATTTCTACCTATGTTTTTGGTTTTGTTTCTCTCTCTTGACTTATCTGCAAGATGTTGTGTAGACACAATATAAGTATTCCTATACCTAGTTCCATTTAGAGTTATTGTCCATTGGTGCTTCCTTGTGTAATCAACTGACATATATGAAAAGCATTCAAGAATAAGCATTCAAATATTCTTGTAATTATCATCCATTACCTTTGTCTCTAAACCACTCTTTGAACCAATCCATGAATTCTTGCTCTCATCCACTATCATATATCTTTCCAAACCTTCTAAGTGTTTTTATGAATCCATATCTTTCCATATTGTCCAAGAAGATTCTACACAACTGTCCATAATGTTGACTCATCTGTCATTATACTATCATGAAGTAATGAATCACTACTACAACTGAATAATCTATCATATTGTACTTCTGCTAACTGACTACTCTGAATCTGTCTACTGAAACTCTGCAAGCTGCTCGAAGGATCTTTCGTTGGTCTGTCTCATATACTGCATATAATCCCTCTGTATATTATTCATATTATCTGAGTGTCTCTAAGTCAGATGGCTCAGAACAATTCCTTCTCTGTTGCAGATTCATCATCATCTTCATCGGTTGATTCATCATCTCTCTGAAATATGAATTCTTTCTTTCTATTTGTGGATTGATCTTCCAGTACAATACGTGAAAGTACAATCTCTTGAACCTATTCCTTATTTGCCTGTCCTCTTTTTCTTTCATTTCTTTTCCAAACCTTTCAATATTTGACATCTTTCTTTTTCATTCTAGATTTGTCTTCATCTCGTTTTATTGCCAATATTACGATCTCTAAGACTTGGTATTTGTTCACCTGCTCTTCCTATTTTCTTATCAATACTTTTGTATATCTGATATCAATGTTCTCTTTCATGGAAGTATCTATCATGCTTCTACAATCATGAGCTATGTGTTCATAGTTATGAAATTTGTAACATTCAATGTTACCTGGGGTCACATAAGAATTTCTCACTTGAACATTTCTTTTATAATCCCTGCAATATGCAACCTTATGTCCAAAGTTAGTACAATAAAAAATGACCATAAAATAAATTTACATACCTGGGAGTAAATGATCTTCTTTGTGGTGTATTCCTTCTAAATTTCTACCTTAATTGATCATGATCATGATTGAATCTTCTTTGTGGCTTGAACATGGATGGTCTTCTTGAATATGTATCTTTATTAGTTTTGTTAGATATTTGTTTACCATGATTCCTTCATTTCAGTACTTCTGCATAACTCTTGCTCTTTTCTTCTTCTTCTTTTCTAGCAACCTAGAGTGCTTCTCTTCATTCTCTACTATTGATGTAAATGTTTCCGTCTCTTCAACTTTATTGTTGAGCTTAATGAATTTGAATCTTAGTGTGAAAACTTATTCTTCAAGAATCTCAACCTCTTCTTCTTTCTTCATTATCTAAGACTTCATGATCTCTTTTGTTCTCTTTGCTTCTTCAAGTTGGATTTTCAATGTAATTATTTCTTCTTTGAGTCTTCTCTCTTCCTCAAGTTGGTTTAAGTCATCAGTTCTCTCCTTGAGATGATATGTCAGTATATTTTCTCTCCTTTTTACTTCTTCTTTTTGTGCTCCTATGTTGGCTTCTAAACATTTCTTTTTATATTCTAGAGTTTCTTCAATTCTTTTGGCCTATTTTACCTGAGCTCTTAAATTCTTGATGACCTGCTGAGCTTTTTCAGAACCTTGAATACCTTCTTTTTGATTCATCAATTCTTTCCTAGGTGACTTTCTTTATTCTCTTTCTTTCTTTAGATACTCAATTGCACTGATCAATTGTTCTTTGTAATCAACTTATGCTTCTTCATACTCTTCCTCTTTTGAATCTGTCTGACATGATGAACATCTTTCTTCTTGTTGTGTACCAACATATTCTTTGGCATTTTCTGAATCTCTGATGGGATAAGAATAGACATTAGGTAACTGATATGAAAGTTATTTGGTTGATGAACATCTACCAACCTTTTCTCTTAGCAAATTAGATAATCCTTCCCAGATGAAATCCATTACTATTTTGTTATTCTTCTTCAATTCCTTCTTGGCTATTAATAATGATAGATTATACCAATTATTAATCCTTTATACCACAAAGTATATTATTTTACGTATTCAACCATGTTTATATGTTCATCATCAATGTATTACTATATCATAAGAATTAGCATTTATCAGTGCATAATAAACAATAACAAACACATCCACACAATGCACTGTACACCAATATTTATCTAGAAACCCAATGTGGGAGAAAACCACATAATGTTTTTCTTATATGTCAAGAATTACATTCAAGGAAGCACAAACTTCCAATTCTCTAGCTACAACTGTAAGGAGGCCCCAACCTCCTAGTTTCTCAAGATACAACCCGAGGGAATCTCCAACTCCCCAATTCTCTGGCTACAACCAAAAGGAGGATACATCCCCTTATGTTCTACGACTACAATCAAAAATTGGTTACAACCACCTATCCTTTCCTCATCCAACCACCCTAAAATATAAGTAGAATGATGGAGCCACTATCACACTATCACTATGAGATATATCATTGTAAACCTATACCAATCAATCTGCAGGAAACAACCTGTAATGACATGAGTCAAACAACTTGTACCAATAACTTGTAAACAACATTTACCAATAACATGTAAACAACCTATACCAATAACATGTGCCAACATGTACCATACATCAACCTGTACCTCAACATGTACCGTAAACAAGTGCATCAACCATGCACCAAACCTGTAGAAATAACCTATCACAACAACCTGTCTCATCAATATTATCAATGAAATCAGATCTACTCATGAAGATCAATCACCAAGACAACTCTCATCCATATGCACAATATCACCAAGATGTGCATCAACCAATCATATCACACTCATAATCATCACCAAGTTAAATATGTGCTTCTAATAATATACCAAGACAAGTATGCTACATCATCCATAAACCATGTGTCAACAATACTACTAACAAGTGCCTCCAACCATGTACCAATTATGTACCAGTCATGCATCAAATACACATCAACTATGACTCATCAAGATGTACCAACATCATCAACTATACACCTCATGTATGTGCCAACTCATCAAATACTTGTCTCAACCTTGTACCCAACATGTACCTCAACCATATACCAAATACATATACCAATATAACTACCAAAATTTCTCTAGCAATACATCACACTATCCATAACCAAATAACATAAACCATTACATCAAACCATGTGCAACAACCTCAGTGTTATACAAGCTCTATCTACAACATACCTCAACCAAAATACCTCATCAATTTCATCATCCAAATCTTATTTGTAACTAGGTAACAAACTTGGTGTATATTATCAAATATCTACAAACCTTCTTTATGTAACGACCCTCCTAATTACGACAACAACTCTGATACAGGTGAAAAATTTCTTTTTGTTGTTTAAAGTGTGTGCGTGCGTGTAGAAGAACAACCCCCTTGACTCTACGTCACCACTCGAACCAACAAGACGCAACCAAGATGATCACAACAAGAAGACCTGAGGCACACAATAGGTACTGCAACCATAAACGACCATAGGTGTAAGGTGCACAACACAATCATTAAGACATACTGGGGTTGCACAGTCAGAACACGGAGGGAAGAATCCATGGTGTTAGGGTTACTATTTCTGCACAGGAAAGCAGGGCGTTTAGTCTTATGTCTTCTCGAAAGAAGATTAGACAGGCTCCTCACTGACTTCTCAGGCAGAAACTAGTAACCCGACCTAGACAAGAAGCAAGTAAGACGAACACAACAAGACGACCCGACATATCACAGTGACAACAAGAAATAAATGCCCCTGGACATAAGGCATGCAACTAGCAGCTGTAAGCAGAAAATGACACCAGGTGTTTAAGTACAGTACCATCACAGAATGAAAGAATCCAACAATAGAGTTTACTACTTCTGCACAGAAAATCAGGGCTTTTAGTCTTATGTCTTCTCGAAGGAAGATTAGACAGGCTCCTGGCCAACTACTCAGGCAGAAACTAATAAATATTTTAGGTAGTCGCAGTAGTGGAAACCGTGCCTTTAAACAACCCGAGACTACTGATACGGCTTAGAGTGTGTCGCAAGAGTGGAACTGTGCCTTTAAACAGCCTGAGACTCCTGATACGACACTGGATTCCTTCCACCAGAATTACACACAAACATAAATTCTAAGCTACAATAGGTGTTTATATCCCGCCCGAAACAAACAGACCCCGCAATGCAATACAACCAAGTACTACAAAATCGGGGACAATCATGACCTCTACGGGAGACGCAAGTCAGGAGGACTCTAATACTGACCAACCACTATTGAGACCCGAAGACATCAATCAGATCAAATGCTCCAATAATTATCATTAACCGATGAGGATTTGTCCTAAGGTAAAAACCAATAAATTCAGCCCCCATTATTTAGTTATAAGGTCATTTTTCACTAGTTTAGGGACAAGCAATAGGCACAAGCACATTGCATTCTTCTGTTAATCGCCATGATTGGGCATCGATATCATGCCATAATGGTAAACCCTCGAACATTTACAGGCCCCATATTATCTTGCCTTTCCTTCCAATTCATTACCATACATTGGAATAACCTAACCAATATTGCACTGCAATTTAGACCTTATCATTAACACTTCAATTTAAATGAGTAATAACCTTGCAAATTAACATCATCACAAACATTCAATTAAACAAATATTGACATTGAGATTCAACCATCATCATTAACATTGCAAATTAAAACAAGTATTATCATTGCAAATTTAACAAGTATTATCCTTTGCATTCAATTTAAACAATATTACATTTAAGCATATAACAAGTAATAAATAAAATATTGAAAATTAACATTGCCAATAACCAGTATATTCATTGCGAATTAACAAATATTAATTAAAAACACAGAGAATAATTCTGTGGAGGTTAACTGTGTGGATTTGGTGCAGAATCAAACTAAATGTACATTGCAATAAATGCCCTTGCAGATCCACTAACTAATTCCCACGAAGATGATAATGACATCCCTACCATAAACGATGTCAACCAAATTTTTGCCGACTAATTCATAATAAAATTTGAATATACATTTGCACTAAATGACTTGTTATATCCACTAACTAGTTTCCAAATAGAGTTATAATGCCAGTCCTCACATTTAATGCAAGCATTCCATCCTAAGACAATTCCTCATAAGAGCATTACCTTACCTTCATTATACTATGGTGTAGGGGCATTGCAATAGCTTGTTGAAATGACCTTACAATAACTTTCCTTAATACATTTACCCTAACATAATATAAAATGTAATAATGTAATAACTCTGGATCTGGCGGTCACATTTAGGAAGTAATAAATCTGGAGGTTACCTCATTCTAGTAAGGCAGTAAGAATAATAAGGCAGTGAAATTT
>ML777538.1:1596502-1646178 GCA_009831015.1 Picea engelmannii | reverse complement strand
CCTCAAGGTCAAAAACCCTACACACTCAATAAAACTGAGTCAATAGCACCTGTCTACATCAAATAGTAACACATCATGTCATCTGTCAATCGCATCATAATCAAGTATAAATGGTCTAACATCATAAAAGTCCAGATCACTTGAGAGCAAGTGTCCTCAGATAATAAGTGTTCTCAGTGCGCCAGAGAGGGATGTTACACTTTAACATTAACAACAAGAGACTAGCATTTTCATCAAACTTTCCTTTAGTCTCACATGACGAATTTTGGATTATTCAACAACCCTAACTCTCAGTAATCATAAATATGTACATGTAATGAATAAATATATGAAAATAGTACACAATGTTCTTCAGTGTCTTGTCTACAATTCCTCCAAGTTTCACTACTTGGAAACTCCCAGAGAAGGCATTATAGAAAAAATGACATACCTTGTTGAATTCCGGCTTATTCTAGAGAGAGAATGTATAGAGCATGCCCCACACATAATATTTTTTGTATGGATATGAAAATGGTACAAAACATACTAAATAATATATTGTAATCAATAAATTTGGTTTTACTGAATTTGGATCTGTTATGAATCAGTTATGGCATTTTTACTCGAAACACCTGTTTTAGACTAGTTTCAGGACTAGCCACAAACCCTATTGTCCATAGAGTGTAAATCCAAAAATACAACGACCCACAATCTGAAATTTTTATCACAATTACTTGGATATGTTGCCTCAACAACTTCCATATTTAACTATCTGAATCATTGTATAAAAATGGTTATTGTGAAAATGGTGAGATGACCTGTAAATAACATACCTTAGAAAGCATTATCAAAAGACTTTATTCTCCCTTGAATTTCATCCTTCTTTACTTCACCTTCCCTATGAATTTGACCTTATATATACTTTGGTTACCTCAATCACTTGTAGATATTCAATATTCTCAATGGATACAAATGGGAGACCCTTTCTCTCTTATTTATACTCTAGACGTATCCACTTAACCACTTTGTCCAATTAGCCACTTTGTCCACTTAACCACTTTGTCCACTTAGCCACTTTGTCCACTTAACCAACTTTGTCCACTTAGCGACTTTGTCCACTTAACCACTTTGTCCATTTATCCACTTAACCACTTTGTCCACTACTAGTAAACTCTCCAATTCTAGTTGCAAATAATTTATTTTTAATTGTTTTCTTGTCGCAACAACTTAACTCATGACTAACCACTTTGTCTGGTCAACTTCTTCTAGGATATTCTAGAGTAATTTGAATTCTTTGACCTTCTAGGATCTTCTAGATAACTCATGAGGGTTATCCAACTCCACATGGCCATAACTCTCTAACCGTGAGGAGTTATGCGGAATTCCACATATCACCAGAACTGACATGATATGCACTATCCATCTAGAATAGTATGACCTATAAATTCACTTATCTACATGCATGTATACCTCAAATGGTCTCAGGCCCTTACCCATGCCTTTGTTCTACCATAATTCATTACCATACTTCTCGAAGGGTAGACATGAATCACTAAGGGTTGACATCAATATACAATATCACTCTCCAAGGGTTGACATCAATGACAACCAATAATCCAGACCTATTTTCCATAAACCTAAGCCAATTTTCTGATAGACATCATCTGGTTTTGATAATGAGGCTGCCAAGGCTAGTGAATCAACCTTGTGATTCTTGTCCCTTAGAGTGAAAGAAATGTTGAAGGAGCTGAATGATTCCATCAGTTCATTAACTCTTTTGAAATACAACTTAAGTGTTTCCTTTTTTATTTTGTACCTTTGGGTAACCTAATTGATGACCAAACTAGAGTCTCCAGTCACAACAAGATGTTCTATTTTCATTTCATGTGCAAGGATCATCCCGTCGATTAGACATTCATATTCTGCCTTGTTATTTGTGCATGAAAAATCCAGTCTCACAGCATGGGGATGCATAGTCTTATTTGGAATCAAAAGAACAATTCCAATTGTGTTCCTAGATTTAGAACAAGTTCCATCGAATGACATCCTCTAGTAGCCTTCAAACAAACGTTCTTGGCTCCCCAAGCCTTGAACTTGCTCTAGGAATTTGTTGTGCTCCATGTCCAGGATAACATAGTTTGCAATCATGACATAGATATAATCTTCCATTAATTCATTGTCCTTCTTCTTGAAGGATAATGGTTTTCTAGGTTCACGAGATACTCTAATCATCACTCCCTCCTTTCTTGGTAGCATCATACAACTTCCTTCGTTCATTATATATCCACCGATCATGGATGTCTAGTCTCTTCCCAGCACAAATCCATAAGCTGGAAGAAGGTCTACCACAATAATATTGAAAACTATAATGATATGGGGGAATGTTGTAATCCAAGCATAAAAATCCTTGATTTCTTCATACGCTGGAACTTTTCTACAATCGATTTCATATATGCTCTCACCGATTTCATAATACTTAGTGAAATTCATGAAAAATGCCTCCATGACCACAAGTGGCATTATATTATTTGTCACGCCAGTGTCAACAAAACATTTATGCAATGCAACATCATGATTTTCAATTGAAATGTAGAAGGGAATAATTTTACCTCTCAACTTGGTAGTTGACAGGATCTGGCTCTATTTTGGACTGGTAACGACAACTTCAACTCTTTATGATGGATCATTCAACAACTTCCATATGTTTTGTCTTTGTTGAGGAATATTTACCACTTCCGTAAAAGGAAGAGTTACCCTCAATTTACTTAGGTCCTTCGCAAAATTATACGTCATTTGAGTGGAGCTTGACAAGATGTGTTGCCTTTTGGTTCCATTTCCATCTGTCACTTTCTCATTCGACACTTTTTCATTTGTTTTTTCTTTTTATTTTTCTTTTTGTTTTTCCTTGTCAAATTCACCTTTATTCTTTGGTCTATTTACAAACCCTCTTTTCTGGGTGATGTTTTATTGCGAGTTAGGATCATTGTATCCCTCTCCAAATATATACATGGACATCTTGCATCCATCCATATGCACAGTTTTAGAGCTTTCATCAGGTAAGTAATAATTTTCTTTCTCAATTAATTTCTCGTCATACACATCATCCAAAACAATCACGTTTGGAGTACGATGTCTGGGAACCCTTGGTCTCTGTGGGTTATTAGTATCCTCAAACCTCACTTTGTTTCTAGGGGGAGGGTTATCAGTATCCAAAGTATACATTTGGGATGTTCTGATGGCATATTTTACATTTGGGGGCATTTCATTATTATAACAACCAAGAATGACTAGGTCATTTGGTATTTTATCTTCTAGAATTCTACTCAAGGTATTATTGAACCTTAGGTTAAAATCATGTATCCTTTCATTATTCCTCAACCCAATCTGGGTGAAGTCTATGAGGAGGGTATGGTAAGAAATCGGAGTGGAAAAAATAGTTAGGAACATAGCTTCGAGGTTGTTAAATGAGAGAATGGATCTACTGGGAAACGTTGTATACCATTCATAAGCTCTTTCTGATAAGGTTTTCATGAACAAACCCATGATGACATTGTCATATTCAACTCAGTGAAAGTCACAAACGTCAAGAAATAAGTGTAGATGCCTCTTTGCATCAATTGTTCCATCTGAAGAAAATTCCTTTAAGGTTCCCTTAGGGAGAACACAGAGCTCATGTTTCTCACATATAAGATTAAGAGGGGAATCTCTTACCCTCCTTCTATTTCTAAACCCTGGGATTCCTTTATTTCTTGCAGAATCTCTTCTACATCCTTGTCTCTCCTCATAATACTCATCTTGGGGTTGTTCGTCTCTCACTTCCATGTCTGAGGAGACTTTAGGGATAGAATTTTCACTTCTAAGGATAAAGAGTTTCTTAATTTTACTTCTAGTAATGGGTCCCTTGTATTCGTCCAGCTTCAATATTGACCTTGTTATTATGATGCTCTAGCTAGCCTTTGATTTCTTCGATCCTGTCATTCATCTCTCCTCTATCTTCAAAGGATTTCCCTTTATTTTTCTTGGACAAGATCTGTCGGGACCTTTCTAACTCTTCTTGATTCTGGGATGTCATTATTATCATATTGTACAACTAGTGTAAAATGCTTCGTTATTTATTCAATCCAATTTCTAAATGGGGCTGATTACCTTGGGGTAAATTCATATATTCTTTCACAAACGCTGGGCAAGGTTCCAAATTTTCAGTTCGTCTCTCTAGTATGGCCACCAAAAATGTTGACACTTGAATTTTTTAGGAACGAAACGACAACCTCACAAGGATACTAATCCCCCTTCATTTTTATTGAGGTGGTACTCCTGTGTTATGATTTTCGTGGGACTCGAGGTCTTCAGAATCTGGGACTTTTATAGAAGTTTGTCATGGCAATCAAAAGAAGGTAAGAATACAAAAACATAAAATGTTTTATTTTATTTTAAGGAAAGTTCCTGAGAGTGGACCGAGAACCACACACATTCACACATTTAAAGAAAATAAACAAAATTTCCTCACATTCATCATAGTAGGGATAAATATTTCTGATCACATAAAAAAGAAAAGAAAATGATTCGCATGCATAAGAGAACTTTGATGGACTGATACATGGGAAAATCAAATAAATATAACGATACATCAACCTGAAATACTTTATATTTGGAAAATTGGGTTACAACGTGCAATCAAGATTGTTCCCAAAATATCTCTCTTGGAATTTCTAAAAAATATATAGTTCATTACATATGCTCTGAAATTTAAATGGCGTTTTTCATAAAAAATTTGATTGGGGATCCCACAGACGATAAATAAAATATATATTAGAATCAAGTTTGTAGAAGGAAGAAAGTGGGTGGCATAAGACAACAAGACCTTGTAAGAAGAAAAAAGAAATTATCAGTCTTCGGTTAAACATTTCTATTTAAGGAGATGGAGTAATTGGATGAAGAAATCAATAAAGAAAGAAGGATGTGATCAGTATGAACTTACTATGATGGTGTCTCCTCTCCTCTTGTCACTTGCTTGTTGATGTCCTTTTCTTGATTTCATCGACGGTTATAGGAACTGTCTCAACTGCCTTTTTCCCTTCATCGGTGTAACACCCTAGCTTCTAAACCCCCATTTTAAATAATGTATTGTTACAATAATGAGAGGCCAGGGTGCCCAAAGAATTGTTAAAAGGCCATCATGCCCAAGAAATGTAATTTTTTTATCATTATTAATAATAAACACATCGATGGCTGCTAGATAGACAAGGGCTAGAGTTATAGGGGGCTATGATTCCACAAGAGAAGGGGCTTGAAGGGATAAGTGTTATTACTATGTTAATTACTCCTTTTCCCTAAGGGAGGGGATTGGTTACGTGAGATTCTTGGGGAATTATAGGAGGTTCTTGATTCCCCACAAAGTTACTTTAACCCGCCTCTGGTCTGATGGGGGGGTTCAACTGATGGCTTGTTTGTTGATTTCCTATATGTTCCTTCATTTCCCTCACACACTTCCATGAACACACTTACCCATTCATTGATCCATCCATCGTCCGCATCTTGGCTTGGGAAAGGGAACTGAACTGCTGAAGAATTATCCATGGGATAGTTGGTTGTAATGTTCGTTGGTGCAATCCAGCCATGACCTGGGGCTTGCATGTTTGAGATGCGTTGGCATGTGCCCTGTTTTGCTCAAAACTGCGAGTCCTGAGAGTTCCAGCATTGAGATTATGGACCAGTTGTGTTGGAGGCCCAGAAATAAAAGGAGAAGGATTGCCTGAGGGACTTTGTAGCAGAGAAGGGTGGAGGTCCATTCTCTTGGGTGGTACAAGCTGGGTAGAATAGAGATAGGTACTTGGATTGTTGTGGGTGTTGGGAAACCTATGAGAGCTTGAGAGATGACTAGTTTGGGAACCCAAGTACACTCTGGAATCGTCCTTGTGGATTCATAGACCTGTATCAGGGGTGACAATGCTATTGAGATTTGGAGCAGTGATGTCTACGGTTGGGTGGAACGTCCTTGGTCTGCAGCCAATTGGTGTCATCTTCCATAAAGATAAGTGCTCTCTTCTATGGTATAATTTACATGTATTTGAATGTTTTTCCGTTGTATATTTAATTATCATTTAATTGAGTCTTTAGACTATGCATGCTTGTTGACTACTGTTGTGCATGTCATTAAATTCTTTTATTTTATGCATCCTTAAATATTAAAAAGGAATCGTAAGAAAAAGAAGTCCAAGTGTAGGCTTGAAGGTAACATGCGCCGGTGTGTGGGTGGCTCAGGATGTTACAGAATGGTATTAGAGCTTCTGGTTGAAACACCGGGCCGTTATGGGTCGGATCTGTTGGTCAGAGTCTCGGGGTCGAGATGGAATTCTGACCGTGGAGTTGAAACTCTTAGGAGGAATGGCGTTGCAAAATCTACGCAGGAGATAGAACATCAGAGACCCGTGTAAGGGGTTCGAAGGATCATGACCATCCCCTTTGAATTCGGGAGAAATCTCCATTGTAGGATCGTTGGATCAGAGGACAGGGTAACAGGGTTCATTCGATGAAAAGGAAGCAAGGGCTAAGGTCACCATCATCAGATCCCATTGGAGATTGAGATCAATAGACATGAGGCATTGTGGGAAACCAAGTTGCATGGGAGATAATTTGCCAAGGCGGTCCGGCAATTGAAACCATGGTTTTTCCAAGGGGTTATGTATCAGCACCAAGAGAATTACGGGGTGAAATGCGGGTTACTCCACATGACCAATGTGTGGCCTCGCAAATTTAAAGGCATGTAGTGATGTGACATGTTAGTGCTCAAACATAAAAACTTCGTATAGCCTATGTATCTCCTGACTGTTGATCACTAAGAAGTACGTGTCAGCAGATTAGTAAGTCCAGAGAAATCTATTTGGGGGGGTTTCAGTTGAGATTTGAAACTCCCGAATCCTGGAGAATCAGAGAGTCGAAGTGAATCTTAATTGCCCAATCATCCGAAATACATCTCAATCACCAGATTGTCTAGAGTAAATCTCAAGGGTCGGATTGCCCGAGGTGAATCTGGGTCATCTGATCCAGAAGAGACGTGGCATAAATCTATGGATTTTGGGTGAAGGTTTAAAGTAGGCCTCAACCATCAGATTAAGGAGGGCATGTGGTGCATATCCGTGGACTTCGGGTGAAGACCCGAAGTGAATCTTAGTCATATAATCCAAGAGGACACATGGTGACAGATTGGCCAGTTCGAGAATACGGAGTTCGGGAGAATTGGAAGTGTGCTAGCATGGAAACTCACGAAGTCCCGAAGCCCAAAGATCCAAAGTAGTGGGGCACAATGAAATCACCTAGAGGTGATGTGGATCCTGGAATTCTCGAAGTGACATGGCTTACAGACGTCACCTAGGATGACGTGGACACATGGGATGTGTGCCACATTTTGGTAAGTTTTAAGAATTTGGAGTATTGAAAACTCAATTAGAACATGACATGTGTCACCTGCTTGATTGGGCCACGTGTCCTCTTCTAGTATTTCACCACATGGCGATAGATCATGCAGTCTGGAGACTAGGCACTCTGGAGGGGAAATATGTGAGAGGATGCGTTGGGTCGAAAACTCCCAAAGGTCGATGGTTGGAGTACATATCGACCATCGATTCCAAAATACACACATCGAAGGATCGTTGAATTCAGGTGAAAGCACTCTGGGAGAAAGTGTAAGAGGAAAGTTTGAAACTTCCAAAGCCCAAAGAGCCAAAGAGATTCACAACTACTGATCTATGGGAGGACACCCATCGATAGATCATGAAATCCAAGTAAAAGTGTTCTGGGAGGAGGCAAGAGGGGAAAGTTGAGACTCCCAAAGCGCGGAGTCTCGAAGTGGATCCTGATCATTGATTGTGAAAGAATATGAGGACCGTTGATCTGGTCCTGGCTGAAAGTTCCAAAGTCCCGAAGCTCTGGAAAAATGATTTTTCAGCTAAGCATAGGTTCATGGCCATGGTGATATGCAAATTAAAATCTGAGTGAAGGAGGACAAAGGGACGAATTGGTTTCCTTTGAGACAAAAAAGTGTTGGGAAGGATTTAGCTGTGTTTTCTAGTTTTGGTCACCTAGGAAAGTGGTTTGAAGGAAGCGGCTGTGCAGGATGAGATTCTGTGTCGACCAAGGATAACAAGACACTGTTATTTTCAGAGAATTGGGATATGATCTCCATGAACAAAAAAAAATAAAGAGACTTGTAGCATGGTTTGGCAATTTTGTTTATCATATGCATAATTCTAATAAAATGGTCGCTTGCACATTTTGCAGAATTAAGGGGTTTAAACACATCATCTCAGGATTCGTATTGAGGAGATTGAAGAAGGTGAGGGAGCCTCTAGTCATGATAAGGATTCTAAAGGCCAGAATACCAGAGTTGGTAATGCAGAGATAGAGTCCAATGGATGCAAGGGAAAAGGAGAACAAGAAATGTTAATAGAAATGGTAAGAAGCTTGAAGATGGAAGTGCATAGATATAAAGAAGACAATGAGAGTTTGATGAGAGAGAAAAGTAAGATAAATGCTCGAGTATTGTATAGGTTAAATCAGTTGCAGAGACAAACAAACAAGGGATCAAACTCAAAACAAGAGGAATAAGGCAGGTTCCATGAAAGAATGGATGATCATGGAAGAGATGGTTATTCCAGAAGTGCTAGCAGAGCTCATGGAAACCACTCACCTCCTTACTTACAAAGGAATTTTTATGCATTGAAAGATCCCGTAATAAGTCTATAGGTGTCTCCTGATAGAAACCAAAGAAGGAAACAAGAGGTAGATAGTTTGCAATGAGAGATGAGGAAGCTCAAGCCACCTTCCTTTGAGGGTGAAAGAGAAAGGGAAGATGATGTTGAAGCATGGTTTCTTGGGCTCAGGAGATATTTTCAGTTGCATAACTATTCGTCCAACCTGGAAGACAGGATTTCCACCTACCATTTACATAGGAAAGCTCCAATGTGGTGGGACCAACTGAAGCAAGTGGAACATGTTAATGAAAGTAGGATCACTTGGAAGAAGTTCAAGAAGTACTTCCAGAAGGAGTACCACTCAGAGCATTTATATGAAAAGAAAATGAAAGATTTCTTTGAACCCAAGTTGGGAAGCATGATTATGGTAGAATACGAGAAGAAGTTCTTGGGATTGTTAAAGTATGTTAGGTTCATTGGTGATAAGAAAGTGAAAATACATATATTTGTAAGTGTACTTCCAACCTTTTATAAGGAAAAGATCAAGTATGATGAACCCAAGACTTTGACAGAGGCCATCAAGAAGGCTAAATACCTCTATGAGAAAGGCCAGGGAAGAGAATCCTTGCAGAAATATTTGAAGGACGACAAAGTCCGATCAGAGGAGGAAATGATTCAAACCTCCCTTCAATATGAATGAGCCTAATATAAATCATCCATATCAGTATGCTAAGGGAGATTTCAAGAAAGAAGATCCATTGGGAAAAAGGGAAAGACCACCAATCTAATGCTGGGGATGCAAGGAAGATCACCTGTACAATGATTGCCCACACATAAAGGATAGAGTGAATACTATGCACAACATGCAAGAGGCTACAACAGTCAAATATATGGGAAGAATCTATGCAACTTTAAGATCATAAATCAACATGTTGCTATTTTGATTGATTCAGGAGCAAGTCATTTCTACATTGATCCTAAGATAGTGGATAGACTACATTTGGAGAAAAGTAAACTAGGAAAAGCAAGTTTGGTTCAGTTAGCCACTGGGACCAAAAGAAGAATCCATGATATGGTCAGAAGTTGTTCCATAAGTCCTAATGGTGTGAATACTAGTATTGATCTAAATATCATACCTTTTGGGTCTTATGATATTATTATTGGAATGGATTGGTTGGAAAAGAATCATGATGTCCTAGATTTTCATAACAAGACATTTACATGTATAGATGGAAATAAAAAACAAAGCACTGTGAAAGGAGTTCCAAGGCCCATCTCTATAAGAGAAGTTTCAACCTTACAGCTAAAAAGATGTTTTAGGAAAGGATGTCAATTGTATGCAGCTCATGTGGAAGAGCCAGATGATACCAAGGGGCCAAGTCTCAAATATTTATCAGTACTATAGGAATTTGAAGATGTATTCCAAGAAATACTTGGATTTCCACCAAGAAGGGAGATAGATTTCTCAATTGATTTAGTGCCAAGAGCTGCCCGGGTGTCAAAAACACCTTACAGAATGAGCACACTAGAGTTAAAAGAATTACAAATATAATTGGAGGAATTGTTGAAGAAAGGCTACATACGTCCAAGTGTTTCACCTTGGAGAGCACCAATACTTTTTGTCCAAAAGAAGTATGCAACCTTGAGGTTGTGTATTAACTTTCGATAGCTGAACAAGTACACTATAAAGAAAAAGTATCCTCTACCCCGAATTGATGACCTCTTTGATCAACTAAGAGGACCAAAGATATTTTCAAAGATTGACCTAAGGGAAGGATACCATCAGGTAAGAATCAAGGAAGAATACATTCATAAGACAACCTTTAGGACTGGGTATGGGAATTATGAATTTGTAGTGGTGCCATTTGGATTGAACAATGCACCAACTATATTCATGTGCTTAATGAATGGGATATTCATGAATTATTTTGATAAGTTTGTCATAGTATTGCTGGATGACATACTTATCTATTGTAAGTTTGAAGAGGAGGATGAAAATCACTTAAGACTGTTATTGCAAGTACTAAGAGAACATCAGTTGTATTCCAAGTTGAATAAGTGTTATTTTTATCAAAAGAAGATCCATTAATTGGGACACATTATTTCAGAGAAGGGCATAGAAGTAGATCCAAAGAATATCAAAGCCATTAGAGGATGGCCAACACCCAGAAATGTGTCAGAGGTCAGATATTTTATGGGATTAGATCGCTACTACAAAAGGTTCATAGTAGGGTTCTATAAGATTTCTCATCCCATAACTTCTATGCAAAACAATGGAACTAAATTTGAATGGACACTCAAGTGTGAAAATAATTTTAATATGTTGAAGGAATTACTTACTAGTGCACCTATGTTGAAGATTGCTGACCCAAATGAAAGTTTTGTTGTATGTACAGACGCATTTAAGGAAGGATTTGGGGGAGTCCTCACGAAAAATGTATATGTCATTGGATATGAGTCCAAAAAGGTTAAGGAACATGAGAGGAATTATGCCACGCATGAATTGGAACTTGCTACCATTATTCACGCTTGAGGATGTGGAGGCATTATCTCATGGGGAAGAAATTCGAATTAAGGACAGACCATATTGGCCTGAAGTATCTTTTTGAACGACCGACCTTGAATTCCAGGAAAAACAAGATGGATGGAATTTTTAAGTGAATATGACTTCGAAATAAAGAATATCAAGGGAAAGGAGAATAAACTTGTCAATGCACTTAGTAGAAGAGTGCATCTCATGCACGATACTATTTTCAGTATGCATTAGTCAAACTTAAAGAACATAATTTTAGATGGTCTTGTTATAGACCAGCATTACCTACAAGTAAAGGAAAACTTACAACAAGGAGATGTACATCAGAAATAAAGGAGTATGAGATAAATGAAGACGGACTACTCATGCATAAAAATAGAATCTATGTTGCTAGTTCTAGAGAACTAAGGAATTTCGTACTGAAGGAAATGCATGATGTTCCTTATGTTGGATATCTCAGTTACCAGAAAACAATTACAACAGTAAGAAGCCAATTCCTTTGGCTGGGAATGAAGAAGGATGTTGTTGATTACATCACACGATGTATGGAATGCCAGAATGTGAGGGTTGAGCATAGGCACCCAGTGGGTTTGTTGTAGCCATTTCCAATCCCAGAAAAGAAATGAGAAGTGTTCACCATGGATTTCATCACAGGATTACCTAGAATGGATAAGAAACATGATTCAATCATGGTGGTGGTTCAAAAATTAACAAAGGCTACTCATTTTTTTCCTGTGAAGACAACGCATACAATGGCTAAGATTGCATAAATTTTCATGAAGGAAATCGCTAGGTTTCATGGGATACCTAGGAAAATCGTCTCAGACAAAGATATCAAGTTTAACTCCAATTTTTGGAGGGTATTGTTTAAAGGATTTGGCATAGATCTAAACTTTAGCATGACATATCATCCCCAGACAGATGGGAAGACAGAGAGACTCAATGGAATAATTGAAGATATGTTGAGAATGTATGTGATGGATAAGCCATCTAAGTGGGAAGATTACTTACACTTGGTTGAGTTTTCATATAGTAATGTGTATCAAGATTCATTGAGAATGATCCCATTTTAACCCTTGTACAGTAGGAAATGTGATACTCCAGTAAGCTGGGACAACCCAACAGATAGAGTGGTACCTAGGCCAGAGTTTCTCAAGGACATGAAAGACTAGGTGGTCAAGATCAAGCAAAATTTAAAGGCAGCTCGGGATAGACAGAAAGTTTGTGCAGAAAAGAACAAGACAAATAGATAGTTTAAATTAGGGGAGCATGTATTTTTGAAAGTGAAGCCCAATAAAATCTCTTTGAAATTTGGTAGTTGTACAAAGTTGGCAGCTAGATTATGTGGTCCATTTGAAATATTGGACTGAATAGGGCCAGTTGCATACATACTGGCATTGCCTGCTTCCATGAATCTGCATAATGTATTTCATGTATCTTTACTAAAGAAATATGTACATGACCCTAACCATGTTGTTGATTGGCATCTGATTCAGGTAGAGACAGTGGGAGATTTTCAGGTTTAGCTAGTGCGGGCACTGGACAAAAAATTCAAAATGCTTCGGGATCGAGTTATAGAGCAGGTAAAATTTTACTAGACTTTCTACGGTCCTAAAGCTGCTACCTGGGAGCATAAATATGCCATGCGGGTAGAGTAACCGCAACTTTTTGAATAAATTTGACATTTAAATCTCTACTTTGTATATGCACTGAGGACAATGCCAAAATAAGGGGGAGGGGATGTAAAACCCCAGGTCTTGAACCCCCATTTTAAATAATGTTTTGTTACAATGCTAAGAGGTCAGGGTGCCCAAACAATTATTAAAAGGCTAGCGTGCCCAAGAAATGTAATGTTTTGGTCATTGTTAATAATAAACACATCCTTGCCCCCAGGGGGGCAACTCAATTGGCAAGTGTCGTGAAAATGAAGTTCCATGAGGTTTCGAGTTCAACTCCCCCTGACTTACAATGTGTGTCATGTATGGGGCCTCGTGGGCACACCTGGAGGTTATAGTGGTAGCAGTTGGATAACACGGCCATGTGTAACGTGAGCACGTGCCCAACTAGTTGTTGATTCCTCCAGACATAAAATAATAATAATAATAAACACATCCTTAGCTTCTAGCCAGACAAGGAATAGAGTTATAGGGGGCTATGATTCCACAAGAGAGGGGGCTTGAGGGGCTAAGTGTTATTCCTATGTTAATTACCCTTCTTGCCTAAGGGAGGGGATTAATTATGTGAGCTTCTTGGGGAAGGATAGGAGGTTCTTGATTCCCCACGAAGTTACTTAAAACCACCTCTAGTCTGATGGGGGGGTTGGACTGAGGGATTGTTTGTTGATGTCCTGTACGTTCCTTCATTTCCCTCACGCACTTCCATGAATGCACTTACCCATTCATTGATCCATCCATCATCCTTGTTTTGTCTTGGGAAAGGGAACCAAACTACTAAAGAATTAGCCACAGGATAGTTGGCTATAATGGTCGCTGGTGCAATCCATCCATGACCTAGGGCCTACATGTCTACAATGCATTGGCCCATGCCATGTTTTCCTCACAAGTGCGAGTCCTGAGAGTTACAACATTGAGATTCTAGACCAGTTGTGATAGAGGCCCCAAAATAAAAGGACAAGTATTGCATGATGGACTGCGTGGAAAAGAAGGGTGGAGGTTCATTCTCTTGGGTGGTATAGGCTGGGTAGAATAGATATGGGTACTTGGATTGTTGTGGGTGTTGGGAAACCTTTGAGAGCCTGAGAGCTGACTTGTTTGGGAACCCAAGTACACTCTAGAACTGTCCTTGTGGATTCATAGCCCTGGATCGGGGGTGACACTGATATTGAGATTTGGAGCAGTGGTGTCTATTGTTGGGTAGAACGTCCTTGGTCTACAGTCGGTCAGTGTCATCTTCCATAAAGAGAAGTTCTCTCTGTTATGGTATCATTTACATGTATATGAATGTTTTTCCGTTGTATATTTAATTATCATTTAATTGAATATTTAAATTATGCATGCTTCCTGACTACTATTGTGCATGTCATTAAAGTCTTTTCTTTTATGCATCCTTAAATCTTAAAAAGGTATCATAAGAGAAAGAAGTCCAAGGGCGGTTTTGAAGGTAGCATGCCTTGGCCTGTGGGTGGTTTGGGATGTTACAATCAGTCAGTTTGTCGATATATTTTTTAAACCACTCCGCTATATATCTTCTCATTGGTGCCATGTTTATTTCATGCCAAATTTCTATATTGAAAATCTCACCCCGCAAGTCCCTTAGATCAATGGAAATATTGCGTAAATCTTCTCCAATATCCTATTTTTTTACTGAATAATCCACTACCCAGTTGTCATCTTCATTATACTGAAGAATGCCATAGACATTTTCAAATCACAACCCTTTAAATATCTCAACTTGTTCATCAAAGGCTCGCTTGGTTAGGAACAACAAGTTGAGAATCAATTTGGGGTCTGGGACCTCATTGGTGCTTCTAGCTAGGTCTATTTCAAGCATCGTTTTGAATAATTATTCTCTCCTTTTTATGGCTTGGCTGCATGCTTGGACAATGATATTCATGTTTTTAACCTTTTCCTTCTAGCATGCATTCAATTTGTTTATCCGGTTCAGAGAAGGGAGATCCTCGTCTCTTCTTCTCAACTCGCCAAAAAAATGTTGAGGAAAAGATATGAATTACCTTACTCCAACATTTTCAAATATTTCCTGGCTAAGAAAAATAGTCTAGAATGTCACCCTATGTTTTATAGCCGAAAAAGTATTTCCCAATCCACAAGTATTAATTACAACTATTTAGGGTGATTTTTTAAATGAAAATATCGTTGCAAAATATGATATTTTTATACAATTTTATGAAAATATACATATTACAGAAAGTAAATGTGGAGATCAAAAAAAAAGTGACCATGTCACAGATACACACAAATGAGATATAATAGAAATATTCTTTATTTCAATCCAAGAAATCAAAAGTATCTTTCTCTTTACAAAATCCCTATGAGGGAATGGACCAAAGTCTAAATTAGATATCCCCGATGAAAACCATACAAAAGGAATCTGACAAGATGTAAAAACTGAACTTTATAATCTAGATCAGCTTACCACAAACTGCTGCCAATTTTACTCTTCATAATATCCTTTATCATCTATGAAACTCAATACATAAACAAACAAGTATACACTGACTATGAAAGATAGATCAACACCTCTGAAACAAGCATCTGAATGATATGGTTTAGCTTTGAACCTTGTTGTCTACAATAGGATCCTAATGTCAAAAAGAGAATTAGGCCTTTAATGAACTCAAGAATGAATGAAAACTGAAACTATCTCATGAAAACAAAAGAGAAAACCTTTGTCTTGCTTTCTCCTTCTATTCTCACCTTGTTCTTCTGTCTCATTTGGCTTTTATGCATTCCAAATAAGTTAAAGTAGTTCAACTACATTCATTAGTTAAGTTAATTAAACTTAACTAATTTTAGTTGAGGGGAAGTAATAATAATAATAATAATAGTTAATGGTCTTTATTTAATAATAACTAAGTAGGTGGGACCCCTTGTGACTCCCTTCTTTTATTCTTTACAAAAAAAAAAAAGACAATTAGATAATCATTTAAACACATGCCTCCTTGTAGATCCCATAAATAATCCAAAATTTGAATATTAAATATCATAAATAATTCAAGTCATATCCAAAAAATGTAAATAACCACATTATCCCAGAAAAATAGCTTGTTGTCCAAAACTTTATGCAAACCATTGTCTTCAACAACTCAATCATAAACACATAAATTAAAATCCATATTTTCCACTTTGAGAGCCAATCCTTCTTCTATCATTATTGTTCCCTTTATACTTCCTAGAATTAGCCTTAGATTGATTCAATCCTTGAGGCTTAATATCACTAATTTACATTGGAACAATCGTCTCTGTTCAACTGCTCTTATGTGTTGTTACTAACATGTCTCTTGTGCAGGTGTCCCAGTAATGAATCCAGGAACATATAGAAAGGGTAAAAATGGATAAGCATACATCATAATCATGAAATTAGATCTTAGAGCAATAGAAACAAAACATAACATGCCTTACCCATCATTCATTTGTCACAATTACAACCAACACATAACATGCCTTATCCATTGCCAATAAAACCAAGATTTCATCAATCCTATAGAACCATGTAAGCAGTGTCGAACAACAACATAAACATGAAATAAGAACCAGATATGATCTCCCAATATACAAGGGGGTTCCACCTACTAGTATTATATATCTTGTTATCTTATAACAATAGGCTTTAGAAATACTTTGCGGGAAAAATCCTCGTTGCAATTTTAATCGTCAACAAACTGACAACTCCACAGGGAAATTTGTTTTCAACAGATTAGAACTCACAACTCATGATTTCACAGGTCAAGCAGATATAACCAGGAAGATTATGAAAGAGGGGGAAGTCAACGGATTTAATGGAAAAATGAATAGGATTTCGGGAATAACTCATGAAAAGTGTTAAGTATGATGGATTTTACCACTATGTGCATAATCATTCATTTGGGATTGGATCTTAAATTCAAGGGGAAAATTTATGGACTTGCTCTCTTCAATTCTCAAATGGATGAAGAAAAGGAAAGTAGAAGCGGGAGATAATCCAAAGAAAAAAAAATTAGATAGCAGTGGAAGCAGATAACAATTTCAAGCATGCTTTTTAGGGGAAACATCATGACAACTGTGTAAGCTTGATTGTTATTGACTAACAATGCCGTGAGGGAGTGTCACTATGGAAGAACTGATCCAACATCATATTTTTGACCAAATCAAATGAAAGATGGTAAGCAACAAAAGCATGACGGAAATAAAATTGCAAAAATTAAAACAAAAACAATAAAATTACAGAAATGAAAAAGCAACAAGAAGTGTTTTAAAACATAAAGAAAAAATCAAACTACTGTAAATAAGAAAAGAAAATAGTGCAAAATTGAAAGCAAAGCTAGGTTACTAGTCTACAAAAAATCCAACAGCGTTAGCATTTTTAACGTTGGTCCTACGTAATGTTTTAAGTGAGAACGGTTACTACTGTAGGAAAATAAATTCTCCTATAAATCCTTTAGAATGCAAGAGTTCGTATCCAAGACAAAAGAAATTTTCAATGGACCCAGAAATAACACTTGGAACTCTGAGGTAATAATCAACCCTTTAACGTGTACAATCAGATCATCAAGATATATATGGATAATGAGAAATTCGTCAAGAGTTGTCTGTATAGGTATTTTAAAAGTGGTACTTGCATCAATTAAGCCAGAAACTAGGAATTTACAAGTCATGGTACCCCAATTTGTGATAGGAGTGATTTTGTGAGCATCTACCCCTTTTCCCTTTATTTTACTATAACCCAAAAAATTGTCAAGTAAGGGCCTCATATGTGACCTTACAACTTGTTGCAGAATCATTTCCATATTAAGAGGAGGAAAAGGATTTGCCATAATAGCCTCGCTGAAAGTGGGAAATTAATGGAGGTTCTAATATTATCAGTGGTCTTTGAAACAGGTACCTAATTGGAAGCACATTCATGGTAGACTGGAAAAATGATTCCAGCCCTTAATAAATTTTCCAGCTCCCTTTGAAAAGTTGCTTTGAATGCAGAGTTAATAGGTCCTAGTTTCTTCCTAACTAGTTTCATGCCTTCCTTGATGGGGATAGCATGCTTTATAAGACCAAGATCAAAACCACGAAGATCCTCATAAGACCAAGCAAAAACATCTTGAAATCTACCAAGTAACTTGGCCAACTTCATTTCTTGTTTATCATAACATTAGACACTTATTTTAACATTCATTGAAGATTCGAGTGCCCCAATGTTCAAGGAGATGGTTTCACCCACCTTCCTTCTTGATTCCTCTTCTTTCTGTTTCTTTTTATTTCCTGCATCACTTGATGAAAACGAACTCTCTAGAGGATTCGGGCCCTTAGGGATCTTGTTGTCTTCTATGGATATAATTTTCTTTGTCTTAGGAGATTCATATCGAATGAACACACAAATGCTATCATCGTTAGGGAGGTCCTACCAAGATTCTATATTGTCAGGGATATGTGTACGATATAGAGATTGAAAAGTACAATCAAGACATTGTGGCAAAAATTGTTGATTAGGAGAGGTTGCAAAAACAACCAACCGATCAATCATTGAATTCAACTCCCTCTTAACATGAGTGATGTTGAAAGATAATAGGTTCGATAAAAGTTCCCAAACAGTTTGGGTGTATCTTTTTATCAACTTGTTGCTAGGAGAGTAAATTTTACGTACAAGGTTCACAACAAGCTCGGAATACTCCAAAACTAAAAGGTGACCATGACCAAGATTATAGGATTTCTCAATCCCCAATAAGAAAGCTTTGAATTCGGTGACATTGTTTATGCAAGCAAACTCCAACCTATAAGAAAAGTTATGGATTTTTCCTACATGAAAAATCAATATAATGCCATCTTTGTTAGCTTCATTAGAGCATGAACCATCAAAGCGCATGTGCCACATACCATCATCTAAATCAATTTGTTCCAAGGGATTGTTTTCCTCCTCAACAAATATGGAATACACTCCTAGGTCCTCTTCGATATAGTTTACATTAGGCTGTGGGACACTCTCTATGTAAGGTGATATCATTCCCTTTCTAAAGACTATAATGTTTTTATCGTTCCGAGGAATGGATAAATGTGTTATGTCGAGTGAGAGGTATCCACCCGTTAAGTCTTGCCAATATCTTCCCAAGATGATTGATTAATTTCTTACTGGCATATCAATTACTTGAATACTAAGGGTTGTCCTTATTTTAGGGTGTGTGCAAAAAACCAAGGTTACATCTTTAATCTCACCTATGGTTTTTTGTTTTAGGGTATTATAGGAGAGAATTCTTCTAGCATTTTTGTTTGTACAAGAAAAGTGTAGCTCTTCCATAATAATATTCGACATCACACTTGGGCCCGAACCGCCATCAATGAGGCAACAATGGGAAATATTATCCATAATCTTTACAAAAATATAAAAAGGGGGATTTTTTATAGGGTATACAAATTTATGTACACCTACTTTACTTACATATGAATCCTCTTTGTTTACCTCTTAAAAGAGCTTGGCTACAACGAAATCTTTTTCTTCCATGTGACGCAGACCCCCAACCCTCGGGCCAAGATCCACGCAGGATCATTCTAAATCTTCCCCTAAGTCAGATTGACTCTTTGGTTTCCCCACAAGAAATACCACACACACAAGGTGTATTCCACAGGTCCTTCTAAGTTATGCCTACGTGATCCAACACCAGCATTAACTCCACAATCAACCAACAAATGTGATTGGGACTTTTCCCCTTTTGTGACTTCAGATTTCGTGATTTCGTGAATCCTTTTGTCGAGCCCTTTGTCTATTCAAACTCTAAAACCCTAAATGTCAACAAGGGTTGACTCCTTCAATGCACCGAACCCATGACTCTTTTTTTGCCCACAAATTTTGGCTTTCCGGGACTTGAGTGAACGACCCACATTCGTTCCTCTTCCCCTATGATTTCTCGGTTTCCAAAATTTCCCCCTTTGGCAAGATCGATGGTCTTTCAGGATTCCCCAAAGCTTGACCACTTATTTTGGCTTCTGTCGCACGTATCCTCCGATTAATGCTTAGGACCCACCTTTCGGCTTTTTCCTTTTCGCAATTTTGAGAGTTGCATTGAGATGCAACTCTGTCTCTTGACTCCCGGAACCTCAAAACCCGATTGGGCCCACGTCTATTGTCCTTCAATGTTTTTGGAGTTTTTCCTTTCACTCTTCAGGATTTCGCGACTTGCAAGATCCACAACAGAAAGGTTTCTCACCTCCCAAAACTCCGATCTCCGAATTCCCAAAACCTCGCCTCCAACGTGATATATGGTTGAGATCCTCCACGATCTGATGGCTCCATATCTTTCATCTTTTCATGAATTGGGATTTTGAAACTCTCAATTCTAAAGATCGTTGCCTCCTCTACTTCCTGACACCCGAAGTGACAAAATGCCGAAATCCCAAAATTCACCCCAAGGCACGTCGTGTTTCGTGACTTCGGGATTTTCAATGCTAAGCACCCCGACTCCTTGTCATCAAGATTCTCGGTATGCGGAACCCTAAAATACCGAAATGTCGATGTTTCACTTCAAAGGGGATCAACGACTGTGAGCCTCCCCTAATCCGATGGCTGGCGCAATTTCGCGTATCGGAAGTTTGCAATGCAATGACTCCAAAATCACTTGCCACTACAAACTCTGAAACTTGAAATATCAGATTTCGAGCGAAAAATCAACAACCCCTAACACCTCTCATCCAACGGTCGTTACTCCACCTGAGCTTTCATAATGCTAAAAGGCACTCAGCCTTAACCTTCTCATAGATCTGTAGGATCCAATGGTCCACGTGATTTCGTGAGTTCTCCACAGAGAATTCCGATCATCTAATTCACTCCTCCAGAATCTTCAGCCAAATGACTTGGCATCCTTCCACTGAACTTAACTTTTGCATGATGATTTCGCTCCCTGTCTTCCTTTTAACACTTCAAAGGTACTAACCCTCATGAGATTTCAGTTGCAATTCAAGCCTCCAAGAGAGAATCTTGCTCGCACTCCTTGCGGTAAACTTTCAAATAACTCCCTGGCTATTTGAGTCCTCGACCTTGTGCACTCTTTGCAACAGTAGTCCTTACACATTCACCTTAGTTGATAACTTCTAAGGTTTCAACTAGACTGTGCACACCTTGCACGACTCTATGCTTCACCTACACTTCTGCTGGTATGAGAACAATGGTATCTCTCCTGATCTTTCTGAGATAAAACTCAGACTCTTGTCAATGCACACCTTGCAGACATTTTACTGCACTCCTTGTAGGAACTCTCAGGATGAGAAACAATTGAAACTGATTCTTCTCCCCTCTCAGAATTCATATACTTAAAATGAAATCACACACTCAACACAACATTGAAACAAATGCATAAACAAAGAGAATAAAACCACTGTAAGCATACAACTCAGCAAATGTAAACAGTAAGCATCATAACACCATGAAAATTGAGTCAAAGCTTCATATATTAACTCAAGTGCTCTTGTACATGGGTTCTTCTCTACAGCTCTCTGCTACATCTCAACAGCTTATGAAATCTCTCTTCTTCTGTTCTAATCATACAATAATACAAGGGTGAGGGTGTCCATATCCGTTTTCCCTCGTACGCTTCTAAAATTGTCTAATCTCTTAATTCAAATCTACTTACTTTCATTAAACAGACTTAATGTCTATTACATCTGACAAATGAGAGAAAATCGCTCAAGATCTATTTACAACATGCAAGTACGCTTCCTTTAACTACTACATTAATATCTGCTCATTAATTTTTCAAAAACATTTCAAAATGTGAAAAATGTGTGTTGTGATTTTCCAGCTGTCTTCTGCCTTTATGCTTGCTTGGTTGGCTACTTACAATGCTCCTACATCATACTCCCTCACTTGAAAATTTTCATGAAATCTTGTTCATGAGCTCTTGCATGATGTGTCCATGCTTATGAATTTCTGCTTCATCCTCCCAACTGGCATCTTCAACTGGATGTCCCTTCCATTTGACCATGTATTCAAAATACTCTTTTCTCCTGGTCTTTTTGCTAATCCTCTTCTCAATTATGCTTTCCATCTGTGGATTTTCAACTACAGGTATTTGTTTGGTCCATTGAACCTCTTTATGTTCCTCCTCTGCTCCTGCTTCTTCAGCTCTGTAAGGGTACAAATCTGCAATATTGAATATCGATGAGATTTCAATCCCATCTGGTAATTCAATCTCATATGCGTTTTCCCCAAATTTCCTTATGACCTTGCACGGTCCAATATTTTTCATCTTCAGTTTGTTATATGTTCCCCTTGGGAACCTTTCCTTCCTCAGATGCACAAGAATCAGATCACCAACTTCAAATTGAAGTTATTGCCTGTGTTGATCTGCTCTCCGCTTATATTCTTGACTTGAACTCTGTAATCGCTCCTTGACTCGGCTGTGAAGCTCCTTCATTCCTTCTGAAAAGTCTTCTGCACTAGCACTCCTGAATTCATCTTGTTTTGAATTTTTCAATTTAGAAACTTACATTGGCTACATTCCATATACAATCTGGAATGGTCTCTGCCCTGTTCTTTTATTGAGTGAATCATTATAAGCAAATTCTGCCTGTGGCAGAATGTGATCCCATTAACTGTGGTGTTCAGTCACTAAGCTCCTCAACAAATATCCCAAACTTTTGTTCATGACTTCTGTCTACCCATCCATTTGAAGATGATATGTTGAGCTAAAAGACAAACTTGTCCCCAAATTTTTCCATAAGGTCCTCCAGAAATTCCCTACGAACTTGGTATCTTGATCAGACACGATACTCCTTGGCAAACCGTGAAGTCTAACGACTTCCTTGAAAAACAAGTTTGCAATATGAGTTGTGTCACTGGTTTTCTGGCATGGTATGAAATGTGCCATCTTTGAAAATCTGTCGACTACCACAAATATTGAATCATAGCCTCTCTGTGTTCTTGGCAGTCCCAATATAAAATCCATGCTCACTACGTCCCATGAACTTTCTGGTATGGGTAATGGTTGATATAACCCTGTGTTCTGGATTTTCCCTTTTGTGTGCTGACAAATCCTACAGCTGTCCACAAATTTATTAACATCTGTCCTCATCCCTATCCAAAAATATGAGCCATTTAACTTTGGGAACGTCTTATCATGACCAAAGTGTCCGACCAATCCTCCACTATTTTTTTCTTTCAGCAAATTCTCCCTCATGGAGCATTTTGGAATACATAGTTGATTTCCCCGGAATAATAATCCATCCTAGATCATATACTCGGTCCATTGGCTTCTGTCCCTAAGAACTGGATTCTCAGATGCTTCATATGCTTCCTTGAAATCTAGATCATCCCTATACATTTCTTTGAGGTTATCAAAACCTAAAGTATTGACTCTGAATTCCTGCATAAGAAAACATTTCCTGCTCAAAGCATCAACAACTTTGTTAGAAGTTCCAGAAATATGCTTAATCACAAAAGTAAAATTCTACATGAATTCAACCCATTTAACATTTTTTTGGTTCAACTTCTCATGTTGAGTCACGAATTGTAAAGCATGATTATCACTATACAAAACAAACTCTTTAGGAACCAAATAGTGTCTCCATTTCTTCAGTGCTTGTATGACTACATAGAATTCTTTGTCATATGTTGAGTACTTAATACTCGCTTCATTCAATTTTTCACTGAAGTATGTGAGTGGCCTGTCATCTTTTCTCAAGACCGCTCCAATTACAAATCCACTTGCGTCACACCTGACCTGGAATGTCTTGCTAAAATCAGGCAAAACTAGGATTGGTTGCTCCGTGATCTTCTTCTTCAGCAGGTTGAAGCTCCTCTCTGCTTCTTCTGTCTAGTGAAAAGATTTGTGTCTTTTCTTCACTGTATCCATCATTGGTGTGCTAAGTCCACTGAAATTTAGAATGAATTTCTTGTAGAATCTTGCCAAACCATGGAAGATTCGAACTTCAAACACACTGTTCAGTGATGGCCAATTCTTAATTGCATTTACCTTTTCTAGATCCATCTTCAACTCACTTGCAAAGATAACAAAACCCAAATAAATGAGTTATGTTCTCATAAATGACAATTTCTTCACATTGATTAGCAATTTATCCTGTTGTAATCTCCCCATCACTGCAGGTAAATGCTTTAAGTGCTCTGCTCCTATTTTGTTGAAGATTAATATATCATCAAGATATACGATGATGAATTTCCCTATGAAATCCTTCAGGACTGCATTCATCAACCTCATGAAAGTATTGGGTGCATTCATTAAGCCAAACGACATAACATGCCATTCATACAGCCCCTCACTCATCTTGAATGCTATCTTCCATTCATCACCTTCTCTCATTCGAATTTGATGATACCCACTTTTCAAATCAATATTTGAAAAAAACTTTGCTCCACTCAAGCAATCCATCAAGTCATCCATCCTTGGTAATCGAAATCTATATCTATTGGTAATCTTATTGATTTCCCTTAAGTCTGTACACATTCTCCAGCCTCCATCTTTCTTTGGGTTGAGCATTGATGGAACAACGCATGGACTCAAGCTCTCTCGAATCAATTCTTTGTCCATTAAGTACTAGACCTATCTCTTGACCTCTTCATTTTCATGTGGCATCAACCTATACGCGACTTTGTTCAGTAAACTAGCTCTAGGTATAAGATTGATATGATGGCTTATACTCCTGATAGGTGGCAACGAACAAGGTAGGTCATCCACTACTATATCAACAAACTCTCCCAACAATTCCTGGATTTCTTCAGGTAGATCATCTATTCTCGTACTGGTCAAAAAACAATTGGGCTTCCTGAGCACAATAAATTGTGTGTCTTCCTTCTTCTTAACCTCCTTAAGAAGTTCCTTCCCACTCATGAGAAGTACAGTGTTGCTCATCTCTGTTTTCACTTCATGGTTTTTTTATTGGCAACAACATGTGCATCCTCCCATTATTCTCCAGGGTGTATGTGTTCTTTCTCCTATCATGAATCACCTTTCTGTCATATTGCCATGGTCTACCCAGCAATAGATGACAAACATCCATGGGAATGACATCACATAATATTTCATCTTTATATCCTCCTATTTTAAATTCAACTAAACATTGTTTAGTGACATTTACCTAATGTCCTTTTTGTAGCCATAAAACTCTGTATGGGCTTGGATGTGAAATAGTCTCCAGCTCTAGCTTTTCTACCATCTCTATAGATACGAGATTGTTTGTGCTACCACTGTCCACTATGACCTTGCATACCATGTCTTTGGTTTTGCAAGCAATCTAAAACATATTGTTTCTTTGGGTTGGGTTCTCTGCCTCCTTCTCTGGCTTTAAGAGAACTTTCCTCATCATCAAGGATCTTCCACCCTCATCATCTTCTACCTCAACATTCCATCCTTGATCTTCGGCAATGTGAGTTTCACCACCATCTTTCTTCTTATCTGGACACTCATCGGATTTATGTCCGATCTTTCCACAGACAAAGCATTTTACTTCACCACCTCTGCCTCTTCCTCTTCCTCTATCTGAAGGAAACGTATTTCTATCAGCATACTTCCCTCTCTATGAGCTTCCTCCTTTCTCATGTTGAGTTTGAGGTTTCTTCCCCTCTTCTTTAGATTTCTGAGTTCTATCTTGGGCAATTGTTTTTCCTCTGGCTTGACTTCTACCCCAACCTCTTTGACCTTGTTTCTAGATCAGCTTCTCTTCAGCTTTCAGAGCTATCTGATAAGCATCTTCCACATTTCAAATAGTCATCATTCTCATCTCATCTTGAATCTCATATCACAGACCATTCATGTACCTGGAAAATTTTTCATCATCGCTTTCTCGATGACCTTCTCTTATGTTTATCTTGTAGAATTCTTCAGTGTATTGTTTCACTGACATCATCTTCTGTCTCAAATTCTGCATCCTCCGAAACAGAGTGATTTGATAGTCCCTGGGTATAAATTTGGCTTTCATCTTTGCAACAATTATATCCCATCTCTTGATATTATGCTTTCCCTTGCAACGTCTATTAGCCTGCAGTTCACCCATCCGTAGTGTTGCATGCCCTTTAAGTCTAGTAATGGCATGTTTTACCTTCTTGTCTTCCTCGACATACTCATAGTCCAAGTACTTGTCTATAGCTCTAATCCAGTCTAGAAGCTCTTCAACATCTAGGTTTCCCTCATACACTATAATGTCCATTTTTTTTCTGGCACCTATCCTTGCAACAACCTTGAATAGGCGTTCATCTGCATCTTCTTCTCCTTCGTTTCCAGTTTCATTTTCACTTTCAGCTTCATTGATATCCCCAATGTCAACTGTGTGCCTCTGTGTTGTCTCCATGGCATCAAGCCTGACATGTAACTCGCAAATTTTTCTCTCCCTTCCTGGATCAGGCATTGGCATTGGCTTGTCTCTTCTTCTTGGTAGCATGGGTGTAAATTGTTCCTCTGTTCTCTCTGCTATAGAAAAAAAATAACCTGTTCTGAGCTATGATACCACTTGACGGTATCAGACTACTCCTTTTCCTCTAGCTCCCTCTGCTTGAAATATACAGACAAAATCAAGATCTGATACCAAACTGACGCAGACCCCTGACCCTCGGGCCAAGATCCACGCAGGATCGTTCTAAATCTTCCCCTGAGTCAAATTGACTCTCTTGTTTCCCCACAATAAATACCACACACACAAGGTGTATTCCATAGGTCCTTCTGAGTTATGCCTACATGATCCAACATCGGCGTTAACTCCACAATCAAACAACAAATGTGATCGAGACTTTTTCCCTTTTGTGATTTCGGATTTCGTAATTTTGTGAATCCTGTTGTCGAGCCCCTTGTCTGTTCAACCTCCAAAACCTGAAACATCAACAAGGGTTGACTCCTTCAATGCATCGAACCCTCGACTCTTTTTTTTCCCATGAATTTCGGCCTTCCGGGACTTGAGCGAACGACCCACACTCATTCCTCTTCCCCTATGATTCCTCGATTTCCAAAATTTCCCCCTTTGGAAAGATTGATGGTCTTTCAGGATCTTCCTCGAAGATTCACCACTTCTTTCGGCTTCCGTCGCACGTATCCTCCGATTAATGCTTAGGACCCACCTTTCGGATTTTTCCTTTCCGCAATTTCGGGAGTTGCGTTGACATGCAACTCTGTCTCTTGACTCCCAAATCCACGAAACCTGATTGGGCCCACAACTATTGTCCCTCAATGTTTTTGGAGTTTTTCCTTTCACTCTTCAGGATTTTGCGACTTGCAAGATCCACAGCAGAAAGGTTCCTCACCTCCCGAAACTCTAATCTCCGAATTCCCAAAACCTTGCCTCCAACGTGATCTACGGCTGAGATCCTCCATGATCCCATGGCTTTTGATCTTTCAAATTTTCGTGAACCGGAAGTTTGAAACTCTCGATTCTAAAGATCATTGCCTCCTCTACTTCTTGACACCTGAAGTGCCGAAATGCCAAAATCCTGAAATTCACCCCAAGGCACATCGTGTTTCCCGACTTTGGGATTTTCAATGCTAAGCGCCTCGGCTCATTGTCATCAAGATTCCCGGTATGCTGAACCCCAAAATACCAAAATGCCAATGTTTCACTTCAAAGGGGATCAATGGCTATGAGCCTCCCCTGATCCGATGGCTGGTGCGATTTTGCGTACTAGGAGTTTGCGATGAAATGACTCCAAAATCACTTGCCGCTCCAAACTTCGAAACCCGAAATATCATATTTTGAGTGCAAAATCAACGGTCCCTGATGCTTCTCCTCCAACGGTCGTTACTCCTCCTGAGCTTTCATAATGCTAAAAGGCACTCATCCTTAACCTTCTCACAGATCTGGGGGATCCAACGGTCCATGTGATTTCACAAGTTCTCCACGAAGAATTCTGACCGTCTAATTCACTCCTCCAGAATCTCTGACCAACTGACTTGGCGTCCTTCTACTAAAATTAAATTCTTCGCGATGATTTTGATCCCCGTCTTCCTTTGAACACTTCAAAGGTACTAACCCTTCTGATCTTTCACTTGCAATTCAAGCCTCCAAGAGCGAATCCTACTCGCACTCCTTGCATAAAACTTTCAAATAACTCCCTGGCTATTTGAGTCCTCGACCCTATGCACTCTTTGCAACAACAGTCCTTCCACCTTCACCTTAGTTGATAACTTCTAAGGTTTCAACTAGCCTGCGCACACCTTGCATGGCTCTGTGCTTCACTTGCACTTCTGGTGAAATGAGAACAACGATATCTCTCCTGAGCTTTCTGAGATAAAACTCAGACTCTTGTCAACGCACACCTTGCAGACGTTTTAATGCACTCCTTGCAGGAACTCTCAGGATGAGAAACAATTGAAACTCATTCTTCTCCCCTCTCAGACTTCATATACTTAACATGAAATCGCACACTCAACACAACATTGAAACAAATGCATAAGAGAATAAAACAACTGCAAGCATACCATTCAACAAATGTAAATGGTAAGCATCATAACACCATGAAAATTGAGTCAAAGATTCATATATTAACTCAAGTGCTCCTGTACATGGGTTCTTCTCTACAGCTCAACATCTTATGAGATCTCTCTTCTTCTATTCTAATCATACAATAATACAAGGGTGAGGGTGTCTATATCTGTTTTCCCTCCTACGCTTCTAAAATTGTCTAATATCTTAATTCAAATATACCTACTTTCATTAAACATACTTAACGTCTATTACATCCGACAGATGAGAGAAAATTTCTCAAGATCTGTTTACAACATGCAAGTATGCTTCCTTTAACTACTACATTAATATCTGCTCATTAATTTTTCAAAAATGTTTCAAAATGTGCAAAATGTGTGTTGTTCTTTTCCAGTTGTCTTCCGCCTTTATGCTTGCTTGGTTGGCTACTTACAATGCTCCTGCATCACCATGAATTGTTTCAGATGCATCTTTTGTTCAGGGATGACAACCATGAATACAAGGGTTGGATCTGCTTTGATGTTTGCCAATTGATTCAAGATATTGTACTTGGAAGAGGGGAAAGGGGAGGTTGTTCCTTAAATGTCAGGAACCTTAGGAATCTGAACAGTAGCAACGAGTGAGGATGAGCTTGGGCTAGAAGAATTGCGGGGAGGATCAAATTTTCCCTTGGGAGCATAGGCTTTGTTCCTAGTATTGATGATCATGACATCTTCTTGATCTGTAAAATCTAGGACAAGGATAGTAGTTTCTAGGCTTTTGCCAAAGATCTTATCTCTGGAACTCTTACTTACTTCACATGTGGCTTCCTCATGGTGTTCCTCGCATAATTTACACCAACTTAGAGGCAAGATAGATTTAGGCTGAAAATTATTTTCAATCAAATTTCGAAATAGGTGTGCAAAAGAAGATGAAGATCCAGGGGTGGGGGGTGAGATAGTCCCCTTTTGCTCGAACACTATGATACGATTATTCATATATTGTACTAGATGTAAGAGGGCAGACATGTCTGTTTGGTTAACCATTTCTCCTTGAGGAAGACCTATTCTTTCAAGCTATTCTTCATACTCTAAACAAGTATGCAGAGTGGAACCTATAGTATCAATGGATTTTTCCTCAAGCCTATGACAGTAGGGGGATGGTAATGCATTGTAGTAATGCATGAAAGTGGCTTGGTTGTGAGGTCAAATGAGTTCAGGGATATGATTGTATAGCTTAGTGAAACACAAGTTGAAGGACTTGATGGTTTCACCATCCTTATAGGAAATGTTATTGTATTCCTATAACTTCTTAACTGGGTTTTTAGATTTCCCATAAGTGGATCTAGACTAGTATATTAACTCCTCCCAAGTAGATATAATCTTAGGAGGAAGGTCAAATAAATAGGCCACAACCTTCCCCTCCAAGGAATTGACGAATAATCACATGCAAGTATCATTGTCATTGACTCCTATGTTATGAAAACCATTAGAAAATGCCACCAGGTGTTCGTTTGTAGTGACAGTGTTATTTCCTGAAAACCTAGGAAGATGTTCTTTAAATTTAGGAAGTGGATGAGTAGTAGGTGCTAGGTTAAGAGGAGAGGACACATGCCACAGTGTGGTTGTGGCATCTTCTTCAAACTGAAAAATCCCATACTTTTTAATGACTTTGGAGGGATTTGTGGTAGATTGGACAAGGATATGGTGGCTATATAAGCTACCAATCACTGATGAAGATAAATACTGAGAAGAGGAAGAACTTCTAGTGCCATGAGAGCCATCACTAGATTCCATCTTGTGGGTTATAGATGAGGGAAAGAAAGACAAACTGGATAAATTAGAAAGATGAACTGGGTAGATAAAATAGCGTTCTGTATTCCTATTTTAGCAATAGGAATAATTTGAGTTGATAAGCCTCTTCTTCTTCTATAAACACGAGAGTCTAAGGACATGAAAGAAAAGGCCAAAACCGAAGAAAAAAAAAGGTTATTGTTGATTTATAGGATGTCTACGTCTAGCTTCCCAATGTTCTTGGGCATTAATATCTCACTCAATTTCTTCCCATGAATGATTAAGCTCAGCATGAGTATTGGAAGTGTCTAAATTGGTGTTAAATAGGTTCAAATAAATGATGGTATGATCTTGAAGACCGAGCTCAATATTGGGCTTCCTTGCAACATGCATAGTCATTAATAAGTAAAACAGTCAAGGAATCAATATCAGAAAAATAGATGTATTCGATGATAATCGAGTATAAAAATTAACCAGAGATATATTGAAGATCTCCCTAGTATGGTTGCCAAATAAATGTTAACAAAAAGATATGAAATGATCTTACTCAAGCATTTTTGGATTTTGCTTGGCTAAATAAAAATAGACAGGAATGTCACCCTATGCTTATAGCCATAAAAATTAATATCCTAACTCACAAGTATTGATTACAAGTGCTTAGGCTAGTATTTTTATAAATAAAAGCTTGCTGGAAAATCCATTATTTATATGATTTTCTGAATATAATAGTTGCTGAAATAAATGTAGAGATAGAAGCAAAGACACCAAGATGATAATCAAGACAGATGAGACATAAAGAAATCCTTTATTTCATTCCAATTCACCAAAGAGTCATTCTCTTTACAAAATTTCGTGAAGAATTTTTGGACCAAAGTCAAACTTAGACATCCCCAATGGAACATACAAAAGGACCTCTAACAAAAAATTAAAAACTGAACTCTAAAAGATGGATCAACTTACCACAGATTGCTTCCCACTCGACTCTGCACAATAGCCTTTGTCAGTCATTAAAACTAATTCACAAAAAGACAAGTCTACACAGACTATCAAAGATAGATGAAGACCTCTGAAAATCAATTGTCTGAATGAAGTAATTCATCCCTGAATTGTGTTGTATACAATAAGATCCCGCTATCATAAAAAAAAATTAGTCTTATGATAAATTAAGGAATGAATGAAAATTGAACTATCTCAACATAAACTCAAAGAGAAAACCTTAGCATGCTTCTCCTTCTATAATCCCTTTGTTCCTCCCTTCCCGTTTTCCTTTAATCAAATTAGAATTGGTTGAAGTAGTTGAACTACTTCATTAGTTAAGTTTACTAAAAACTCAACAAACTTTTTAGTTAAGGGGGGAAAGTAATAAATCATAATAAGGGTTTTAAATAAATAATAGCTAGTAGGTGGGACCCCTTGTGACTCCCTTTAACTCTTAACAATAATAACATAGCTATTTAACTAAGAAAAACACCCCTCCTTGTGACTCCCATCATCACATTCACATTTGACAATTTATCTCATTAATATTTGAAATTATTTTCAAAAAATATATTACTCATATATCCAAAGAAAACATGTTGTCCGAAACTTTTGAAGTCAACTGTCATCAACAATAAATAAAATAAAAACTCAAAAACCATATTTTCCACTCTAAGATGCAATCCTTCCTTGATTGTTGCTATCACCATTTGATTTTTATGAATTTTCCTTTGGCTGTGTTAAGCCTAATTTTGTTGATCACATGAGAACAATCATCCCTCAAGTGCATCTGGGAAGACATGGATTTATCATATCCATTGGAGGGTGAGGAAGGGGCAACATGGGATTTTCCTTTGTCGGGGGAATTGTGGGCCTCAATTTTCAACCTTTTGTTAGCATGAGAGGACTGAACTGGTGAGTGGACATGTGCAAGTTGGAAAATCTGATTGATAGCCGAGGGAGCAGGTAAGGACAAATTGGGCCAGCCACGATGGTGGGATACTATTGGGTGGGCAATCTCTTTCCATCTGTTGTTTTTGGGAACGTCGGGTTGCAATGAGACATGAGGGGGCATGGGAATACCAGGGTCTTGTGGATCTTGGAAGGGAGGCCTTTTAGGCCTAGGTTGGACCACTCCTTGCCCAATCCAATTGAAAAATCCAACCTCAAATAACTGGCCTAACTCTTGCGAGTCAACATCAAAGTGTATGGAGAATCTTGGACTTCTTGGGCCTCTGTTCCAGTTACCTCTCCCTCAGTTGCCTCTTCCATGGCTAACTCAACTGAAAAATCTCATTCCTGCATGCATGATTTATTAGAAAATAGTTCCTTTACAACCATACATGAAAACTCCTTAAAAATATGAAATAGAGTTTGGCTCAACAACATATCAGACTTATGGAATCCAATCCATATAAATTGTTTAATTGTTGTCAATGAGAAGGGGTGAACAAAAGGTCTTGGGATATGTGATTGGTTTGTATTGAGAGAATCATGGTTACTAGTCAAGGACAACAAAAAAATCAATTGTAATGAAAACCAAAGAAAACATCACCGTTATCTAACCAAGAAACTGTGATTTCAAACTTCTTCAATACATAATTCTTCTTAACTTTAATTAAATTTTAAGAATAGGGAGTGAAAAATTAATGTGGGAAGGCGATCGGGTTGTGATTAGAGAAAAGTAAAATAATGGTAGGGAAAGAGAGCGGATAATGTTCATAAAATTAATTAAGTAATCCATAAAACAATTCTATATCAAATGTAAAAAGAAATAACACCAACCAAATAATAACTGTGATCAAATGAAAAACTACTATGTATAATTCAATCAATTATGTGGATTAACTTGTGCACTGTTTGTAATCAGATCTTTAACACCATGCCACAAAAACAAGACAATATGCATCCCACAACGACTTGTAGAAGAGTTATCTTTCTTCTCATTGTCCATTTAATGTTTTAGAACAATTCACAAATGAATACACAATCACTTATTTCCACTATGTTCAACATGAAATCATTAACCATTGCCCACAAATTATTTCAATCATCAAATACATACACAAAAAATCGTGCCCAATTTCGTCCTTTATTTCATTTAATAATTAATTTGTAATGAGATTATATTGTCACAAAACCTGTGCCTTTCTCTTTTACGATGCATAATATTCCTCAACACACATAGCGGACAACCAAATACAACCATTCATATTTTAATTGTTAATATCCCAACTTGCCATTTAAACACATAGAAAATAATCACCATTTCAACTCATACTATGTTGTGGAATACACAGACCATTCGAAAAAATGTAAGAGATTTTATGTGACTGTATAGGTCCAACTACTCTGAATCTAAACATCCACAATGCTGGGATATCAATCCAATAAAATGAGGCAACAACAGTGTGCCCGATCTCATCTCAAAAATTGATCAAATTGCAACAAAACCATATTGTTTAAAAACCCGTGACCCTCTCTGATGGCGCAATCAAATAATATCCATAGCATATATAGTGGATGGCCATGCCATAATTAGAACAATAACAATGCTCCCATTGTCAATTTAAAACACACATTCATAGAAACCATCAACTCAACATAACATGCTGAAGGAAGGCCACACAAACCAATGCATCACGCATGAAGCATCGTTGTGACTTAATAAATTATAACTAATGTCGGGTTAACAATTCAAATGTCATAATAACCAATGCAGTGTTGATTAAGGTTGGTTGTCATTGATGTCAACCCTTGAAGAAAGACCCATAGCACAAAGGTTTGGGTAACGGACCCAATATTGTTTGATGTAAATATGACTCATTATTGTTTTTTCATTGTTGATAAGTAAATATGGATGAACTCCAAAGTGGTCCCCTTATGGTGAAAGCCCTCACGGAAAGATGTTTTGTGGAGTACGAGAACCCATGCTTAATTGTGGAATAATGAGATGAAGGAAAGTGAATTTTTCAGGGAAAATATCCTAGATGGATAGTTCTTGTCATGTCATTTCCAGTGGTATGTCTAACGTCACATAATTCCTCACGGTTAGAGAGTTATGGCCATGAGAAGTTGGAGACCCCATGTTTGGGTAATGGAACCAATTTTGTTTGATGGGTAACGGTATGAGTTATGATATATTTTCAGATAATACTATTCTATATGGATAGTACATGTCATTCCATTTCTGGTGGTATGTAGAATGTCACATAAATCCTCACGGTTTGAGAATTATGGCCTTACGAAGTTGGAGGACCCTCATATGTCACCTAGAAGCCCCAAAAGGTCAAAGTAATCAAAGTGGTTTAAGAGATTTTAAAAGGTAAATAATAAAGTGAAGTGATGAGTGTATTATAATTCAAAGTGAATAAAAAATAAATTATTTCAATAATAAATTTAATGGAGAAATTAGAAGTGGACCCAACCCTAAAATAAGGAAAGTGGGCCAAGTGACCTAGAAGATGTTTTTAAGGAAGCTACTTGGAGAGTATAATAAGAGGCAAGGCTTTCTCATTTGAATCACACTTGAGAATATTGAATATATGTATGTGTCAGAGGTAAAAAAGGATATCTAAATTGGAATTCTGAGTGAAGGTGAAGAAAAGAAAGACGAAATGCAAGGAAGGATAAATTCTTTTGATGGTGTTTTCTAAGGTATGTTATTTACATGTCATCTCACCATTTTCACTATAACTTTTTTTATATAATGGTTCAGACCGTGAAATTTATATGCAAGCGAGAAAACATATCGAAGTATCTGTGGTAAAAAACTCATCTTGTGGGTCGTTGTATTTTGGGAGTTACACTTTGTGGAAAATAGGGTTTGTGGCCAATCCTGAAACTAGTCAAAATCAGGTGTTTCGGGTACAAACGTCATAACTTATTCATAAAAGATACAAATTTAGTGAGACCAAATGTTTTGGTTAGGGGAAATTCTATAGTATTATGTGTAAAATTTTCATATCAATTCATCAAATATTTTGTGCGGGGCACTCTCTACAAGGTCGCTCTCTAGAATAAATCAGAATTCAGCAAGGTATGCCATTTTTGCTATAACTCCTTTTCTGAGAAGTTCCAAGTAGTGAAACTTGGAGGAATTGCATAGAACACATTGAATAAAATTGTGTATCAGTTTCATATCTTTATACATTACAGGTTCAAAGTTATGATTACTTCAAGTTAGGGATGTTGACAAATCCAAAACTAGGCATGTGAGACTAAAGAAAAGTTTGATGAAAATGCTAGTCTCTTGTTTTTAAAGTTAAGGAAGGTTTGCAAGAATGTGATCATATACACCAGTTTTATTATAGAGCTACAAATCAGATTTGGATGATGAAATTGATGAGGTCTTTTGGTTGTGGTACATGTTGAGTACATGGTTGAGACAAGTAGTTGATGAATTGGCGCACATACATGAGGTGTATAGTTGATGATGTTGATACATATTGATGAGTCATAGTTGATGAGTAATTGACAGATGATTGATACATACTTGGTACATGGTTGGATGCACTTGTTTATGGTACAGGTTGATTACAGGTTGGTGCATGGTTGATGCACTTGTTTATGGTACAAGTTTATTACAGGTTGAGGTATAGGTTGATGCATGGTTGATGCATGGTTTAGATTTATTGGTACATGTTTACAGCGATATATCTCACAGTGATAGTGTAACAGTGGTTCCATCATTCTACTTCTACTTCAGGGTGGTAGGACGGGGCAAGGACATGTGGTTGTAACCACCTTCCGGTTGTAGCCGGAGAACATTGGGGGTTGTAGCCTCCTTCTGGTTGTATCCAGAGAATTGGTGAGTTGGAGCTTCCCTCAGGTTGTAGCTTGAGAAACTAGGGGGTTGGAGCCTCCATCCAGTTGTAGTTGGAAAACAAAGGAAGTTGGCGCTTCCAATGAATGTAATTCTTCAAGACATATAACAAAAAACATTTTGTGGTTTTCTCCCAATTTGGGTTTCCACATAAAACACTGGTGTACTGTGTATGTGTGTGATTGTTTATTTATTACTACTCATTATTGGATAATAATTCTACATTAATATAACATTTGAAGAAAAATGATTATAATTACGTTATTATTGATTCACCCCCCCTCTCAGTAATCCAACAATTGGTATCAGAGCAGGTTCCTTCAGAAATCAGTTTAACCACTGAAAGGTAGATCATGGAGAGTAGCAACTAGTATAAAAATGGAATACCATAGTTTGATGGACAGAAGTATGCTTTTTGGAGCATAAGGATGAAGACATATATACAGACACATGGATTTCAAGTTTGGAAATCAATTGTAGATGGATACACAACACCAACAGTTACACCAAAAAATGACAAAGAAGTGAAACTCCATGAGAATAATTCCAAAGCCATAAATGCACTTTTGAATGGTGTCAATGATAGGGTATTCACCATAGTTGCACATTGTAAATCTTCTAAAGAGATTTGGGAGAAGATTCGAAATATTTATGAAGGAGATTCAAAAGTCAAAGCAACAAAGCTTCAAACTTACAGAGGTCAGTTCGAACAACTAAAAATGAAGGAAGATGAAGATATCGCAACCTACTTATTATGAGTCGATGAAACAGTGAATGCAATCATAGGATTGGGAGAAGAAATTGAAGAATCTGTAATTGTTCAAAAGGTACTAATATATCTTCCTATGAGATTCAACACTAAGATATCAACACTAGAAGAAAGATCGGATCTAAACTCAATAAGCATGGACGAACTGCATGGAATATTCACAGCATATGAGATGAGAACTGAACAAGAAAATCCATATGTAAAAGAAACAGCCTTCAAAGCATCCAAAATATCAAAGAAAAAGAAAAAGGAACAAGAAGAATATAGCAGCAGCAGTGACGTCTTGGAAGATGATGAAGAAGTGGCCAACTTTGTCAAAAGACTGAACAAGGGAACCAATGGTAGGTACAGAGGTAAGACTCCTTTAATTTGTTTTCAATGTGATGGTATTGGTCATTTTTCTAACAAATGTCCTCATAAGAAAAAGTGAAATGATGAAGGTTACTCAAAAGGCAGACAATCATATCAAGGTAAAAGAACTACAAAGAAAGTTTTCAAGAAAAACTTTTACACCAAAGAAGACATCTCATCAACAGATGAAGATGAAGTCAGTGATAGTGAAACAGGGAGAGTTCTATTCATGGTAGTAGAAGACTCTGAAGAAGAATATTAAGAAGCATATGAAGAATAAATTGAAGAGGCAGAAGTTGACTTTCGAGAAGAATTAATGAGTGTCATAGAAGTTATCAGAAGAGAAAATAAGAAAAACAAGAAACTACAAGCATAATTAGATAAGAAAAAAGACACTCAAGCACTAGAACAAATGATCACAAATTTGAAGGTTCAAATAGAAGAAGATAAAAGAATTGAAGAAGCACTCAAAGAATAGCTAGAAGGAAAGGACAGGATCATTGGAAACCTGGAAGAAGAGATTGTCACACTAAGAAAGGATATTCAAAAGAAAAATATGCAGAATAGCTCAAAAGTTTTGGATGACATTATCAAAAGTCAAAAATCTTATCTTGACAAGTCCGGACTTGGATACTGTTAGTAACATTTCTTTTCCTAGATACAAGAGTATCTAGGTCTGCAAGTTGCATAAGAAGCGCATGAGCGCGACGAGGGAAAATCTCATTTTTCGGGTTTCCTGGCAAGTAAGCAAGCGAGATTATGTTGTCGACGGTCCAGATCCTTTCATAAGAGTAGATTGGCGGTTAGCGGGAAATCGCGGTTAGCGGAGTTGCACCCAGGTTAGCACAATAGATAGTGCCCATATTATGTGTGGGGAAGGATGGCAGCCGTCCATCTAGAGGACGCATGGTGCGAGATCTAGTCACGTTGACATTTCAGCATTCGGGAGTTCGAGGGGTGAGAGTTTCATGGTGTTATACATCTCGAAACCCCGAACCCTGAAAGCAACGAAAGCACCCAGATTTGGGCCCGTAGTATCGCGAAGCAGGCTCAACCGTTCATCCACAAGAGACACCTGGCACGCACGATTAGGCTCCTCACTTTTTTGCCCATCGCAACTTTGAAACACAAGGAATAGCTTCGTCATTTCCTGATGTGTGAGGTGTCGGGAGTGTCCAGGACCTGGGCCCATAGCATCATCGGGAGAGTTCAAAACCATCAGATCTAGAGGGATGTGTGGCGCCAACTCAAGCCATCTCGGCATTTCACTCATCGTTATTTTAAGAAGCAGGGATCAGCCCCTTCTTATTCATGAACGCTGAAAGCGCCTTTGAGAATAAAAGCAAGGTCACAGCCCATCGTCACATGGGAAAATAGAAAGAGATGTGCAAAAGGGGTCAGGACTGTCGAGTCCAGTCGTCGAAAGGTTCATCCCGTTCTCCGGGTGCCATCTGATCCGACCTCAAGCTTGGTTTTCGCTTGAAGTAAATGAAGGTAAGAAAGAGTGGTTGAAACCTCTCTTCATGCATTAAGTAAAAGATATGGAGAGCCTGGCCAACGGTCTGCTCGAGAGGGTCCTGTGTATCATTTTTTCCAAAGAGGCCATGCACAGTCCTCAATTAGCCAGAGGAGGTCTTCACACGCTAACTTGGCTCTTAATGGCTCAACTACTCCCCTTACAGGAGCCATGCGTAGTTAATATGGCATCTAACGAAGGATATCTATCCAAATTCGGCTGAAAGAAAACCAAGCCTTGGATGACTGAGCATGTCGTTGTTAGGTGAATTTTCTGAGTATATAAACTCAGTCTTTGTATTTTTGTAATCTATCGATGGTAGAGCGAAGCTCCCGACTGTAAAGTTTTAACAGAAATTCTAGTTTTCTGGTTATGCATCTGTATGTAAGATTTCTTTCTTAATGACAAACAATCTTCTCACCCCATCTAGTTTTCATCTTATAATGAGAGAGTTCGTGATCGATGGATTCACACGAATTATTGCAATTATGTTATGATAAAGGATTTAATGTGGCATCATTGTATTCTCTGGTTTTCTGCGTTTGAATGTAAGAAGATCTTGCATTTAGATGCCTTCTTCTACAGTTTGTTAGAAACCTGATGTTTACGAAAGACCTTTGCATCTCTCTGATACAAATCTTCCTCCTACTCACCCTTACTACAACTTACTGTCTGAAGTTTATCTAAGACCTTACCTGCCTATGCATGCCTGGCCTAGTTTTGGAGTTAGAACCACATCGTTTTGAGTTAACTTCCATATGATCACCCCATTAAACAAATCATGACAATAAACTGATGGGCATTGGGATCTGCTCCTGCTGCAATCCAGGGGTGACTTCTGATGCTATCATTTCTGGCACTCTTGTCGGGGACAAAGTTGAAAATTTTCCCTGGGATTGAACGACATTGAGCCTCTGATTCTGAAGGTGCATCAGGTATCATAGCCTTTGAAGATTGCTACTGTGCACATGGTGACTCCATTGTGATGACTCCACTGTGATGAACCTGCCATGATAATTGTGGCTTTCAGAGGCAGACACACGTGGTCTCATCCACAGCTGCCTCTAGCTACACCTGAAACTGATCTGGAGGTGGTTCTCAGGAAAGGAAAGGCCTATGAAGAAGAATCTTCCACTGTGGAACTAGGTAATATGCCATCTCCTTCTGTAAGAACTCCATTTTATCCTCCTCAGTTTCTTAATAGACCTCTTTCGGAGGTTTCCTGTTTCCTGAATTTCGGGAGTGTTCCTGCTGAGTTTTCCCCTCCTGGTCTGGGATCGAAGGAAGAAATCCTTGTCACTCCCTTCTCCTCTGAAGCTATACCTTGGCGTAGACCCAGGACTACAAAATATTTTCCGACTCCTGCACAAAGAGGACTGTCTACTGACTTGAGCCCATTAGCCTTCTCCTTAAATCCCCTTTTGTTTCCCATCCCACTTCAGGACTCATTCCAAGTAGCCCCTTTGCGAACTCCTTCTCCTCCAAGTTCTCCTCCACCCATTATTCCTATAGTTGGTGCTAATCCCCATCTAAATAGAATGGACACCATAGTAACTGCCATATATGCTCCCTTAATCCTACCCCATCCTATGAATCCTCTCCTAGCTGGAGACTACTTGAAGTATATGCCCAAGTTCACTGGAGAAGGGGACATAACCGCGGAAGAGCACTTGGCTGCCCTCTACAGTTATGTAGACATCCTGAAAATTGAAAATGAAGATGTCTGGATGAGAGTCTTTGTCCAGAGCCTGGATGGTGAGGTGAGGAAATGGTTTAGAGGATTGGCCCCCAGATCTATTGCTGGGATCGAAGCCCTGGATAGTGCTTTCCTGAGGCAGAGGGGCGACAGGAAGGATTTCATGTATTACATGACATATTTTGGGTCTTTGAAGAAGATGGAAGGGGAATCCGTCTCTAATTTCTCCAAAAGATTCAGTAAGATGTATAACAAAATCCCTTCCGAAATAAAGCCTTCAGAAGCCTCAACCAAGATTTCTTATGCTAGTGCGTTTGGCCTCGATTTATGTCTGTTACCAAGAGAAAAAAGAGCCACCTCCTTAGCTCAAATGCAAGACGCGGCCATAGAAGTGGAATACAATGTATTAGCAGCTAATAGACTGAGAAATAAGGCCGACGCAGACAGAAGAAAGGGAAGGTCGGAAGCCTTGACTTCGGGCCCATCGATGCCCCACCCTCAAGTGAATGAGCTGACCAGGATGGTGAAGTCTTTGTCTGAAGAGATGGAGAGAATGAAGGTGGAGGGGAGGCAAGCATACAAGGGCCCTTTGAACGCCAAAAACAAAGGAGGTTTCAGGAGGCCAAACAATATTACTTCCCCGACTGTGCAAAGGGAAAGAGGAAGAGACAGAGAAGACCAGAAGATTCAGGCCCCTTTCCAAAACAATTTTATGGCCGAGGAAGAAGAAGGGGGAACAGGAGAACTTGATCCTGATATCCATTACCTCAGAGACACTCCTCCTTTTCCTCATCTCACTCAATCAACATACGAGGAGTCTCTCATGGACAGTCAGCTAAATGAACTGAGCAAGGAAGACAAGGCTAGTGGCAGCCAAGGCAGGTATGATCTGAGGTCTAAGAGAAAGACAATAGCACCCGATGTTCCTGAGCAGTCCACTAGAATAGAGAAACCTAATAATAAAGTAGAGGATAGTCACAGAGGTAATAATACCCGACCCCTCTCTCCCATAGTCCAGAGTCATGTTCCCGAAATAAGAGAAATCCCAAAGCTTACATCTTCTTTTAATTTCGAGCATGAAATTCAGAAAATCAGAATCCCTATACCCCTAACCGGATTGATTAAACATGAAGGGTTCAAGAAACGCTTCTCTGAGCTTTTACAGCCTGAGGTCTCATGCCTCCCCATAGACTCCATCAATTTGCAAGATGAAAATCCTACAGTTGTCCTAGGTCCTATGGTAGAAGACAGGGATGACTCATCCCCTCCCTTCTACACTTCCTTGAACATACATGACAAGGTACTGCACAACTGCTTGATGGATTCGGGGGCTTCTCACAACCTCATGCCCAAAACCATCATGGAATAATTAGGGCTAGAATTCACCCGAGCCTATCATGACCTCTATTCCTTTGACTCCAGAAAAGTTCAGTGCCTTGGAGTTATCAAAGACCTGGTCGTGACCATGTTTCAGCTGCCCATGAAAAGTGTGGTCATGGATATTGTAGTGGCCGATGTCCCCCCCAAGTTCGGTATGTTGTTATCCATATCTTGGATAAAAAGATTGGGGGGAACCTTGCAGATGGACCTCACATATGCTACTATCCCAGTGTTTGGAGGAGAACATAGGAGGCTATATAGGGAATCCCAATTGTCCTATATAATCAGTGATGAAGCCAATCCTACTAACCATCCCATTTTTTCCTTGGACACTAATTTAGGTTCCAGTTTACTGCAACTCACTCATTCTCCCAAGCCTCATATTGAACTCAGAGAGAATCCCACAACTCCTCATGAGTTTCCTCCCTCCATCACCCCCGTGTGGAAAATGTTTTTTTGATGGAGCCTGTTCCAGGGAAGGCGCTGATGCTGGGGTGTTTTTTGTGCCACCTTCTCAGGAGACCATATCCCTGTCATATAAGCTGGAATTTGAAACCACCAACAATGTGGCAGATTATGAAGCCCTTGTTCTAGGATTGAGAGTGGCAAGGGAAATGGGAATTCAGGAGGTAGTAGTGTTCGAAGATGCAGAGTTGGTGGTCCAACAGATCAAAAATGCTTATCGGGCTAAGCAACCTCGACTCAGAAATTACAGAAATGAAGTATGGGACCTAATTGACAATTTCTTCTCAGCCTTCAACATCTCTTTTATTCCAAGGGATGATAATGTTGTGGCCAATTATTTAGTTATTTCAACTAGCCAATTCAAGGTCCCTCGGCCCTCTATGGTCAAGCTTGATGTTGAAATAAAATATAGGCCCTCTGTACCGGACAATGTCAAATATTGGAAGGTATTCGAAGATGATCTGGAAATCAAAAAATTTCTCGGATCTGTTGATGAATTTTCTGTGTTGCAAATTGATAAGGATCCTGACACGGAAGGTGACCCTCACCCTGAGGTGTTTTTAAATAAAATAGCTAACCACCAAATTATCCAACTACCTAGAAATCACATTCCGAGGGGACTAATTCCTTTAGAAAGATTGTTCGATGGGAATGATGTGGAAGTAAAGGGTAGGGTTTCAGATGAAGATACTGACACAGCCGAGTGCAACATTGGCACACCAGAGGAGCCTAAGTTTGTCAAGCTGTCAAGGAGTTTGACCACAGAACAGAGGGCTGAATATACTGAGTTGCTGAGAGAATTTGATGATGTGTTTGCATGGACCTACGAAGACCTCAAGACGTATGACACATCCATCATTGAACACAAGATCCCACTGAAGGAAGGGGCTAAGCCGTTCAGGCAAAAGCTAAGACAGATAAATCCCATGTTCCTGCCTGTCATGGAGAAAGAAATGAAGAAGTTGTTAGAGGCCCAGATCATCGTCCCCCTGAGATATTCCGAATGGGTGGCCAATTTGGTTCCGGTAAGGAAGAAAAGTGGAGAAATCAGGCTTTGTGTCGACTTCAAGAACCTGAACAGGAGCTCAAAGAAAGACAATTATCCCCTGCCTGACATGGAACACATATTGCAGAGGGTAACCAGTGCATCTAGGATTTCCATGATCGATGGTTTTTCTGGTTATAATCAGATATCGGTCATGCCTGAGGACAGAGAAAAAATGGCCTTCACCACTCCTTGGGGCACATTCATGTATGCCAAAATGCCATTTGGACTGATGAACGCAGGAGCAACATTTCAGCGAGCCATGGACATAGCCGTCATTGGGGAGAAAGATAGGTTCGTGGTGATCTATCTGGATGACATAACAGTTTTATCCAGGTCTGACGAAGAGCACTGCTGTCACCTGAGAAAGGTTTTTTCGAAGTGCCGGAGGTTTGGCCTTTCCCTAAATCCCCAAAAATATTTGTTTGCTATGGAGGAGGGGAAGCTATTAGGCCATATAGTATCAATAGAAGGAGTGAGGATTGATCCTAGCAGAGTTCAGGTCTAAGAAGGAAGTTCAGGCCTTTTTGGGGAAGATTAATTTTTTGAGGAGATTTGTCTCGAATTTTGCTGAGCTGGTGAAACACATCACAACTATGCTTAAGAAGGGAAATGAAGTGAAATGGACTGCTGAACCCAGGGAGTCCTTTGTCCAAATAAAAAGGGCATTGGCTGAAGCACCTGTGTTGATCAGTCCTGACTATTCCAAAGATTTCCTAATCTTCTCTTTCGCTTATTTTGATACAGTAGCAGCGGTCTTGTTACAGAAAAATGAGGAAGGGAGAGAGAAACCCATTGCCTTCTTCAGCAAGGCATTAAGAGATGCGAAGGTCAGGTATAAAATCATGGGGAAGCAGGCCTATGCCTTAGTGAAATCTCTCAAAGCTTTCAGAGTCTATGTCTTGCACTCAAAAGTGACCACATACGTTCCTTCAACCTCTATGAAGGACATCCTTATCCAACCCGACATTGACGGGAAGAGAAGTAAATGGATAGCCAAGATCCTGGAATTTGACTTGGAGATAAGGCATACCAGATTGATCGAGGGTCAAGTCTTAGCCAAGCTATTGGCTGAAGCTAATCGCAAATATTTGGGGGTGGATTTTGACAATGAACAATCAGAAAATTAGCAGAATCAGTTGTCCAATGTAGGCCCTCAAACAGAACCCTTGTTGGCTCAATGTCCTTGGTATAAGGATGTCATATATTTTCTGCAGGAGTTGCGGCTCCCATATGGCCTACAAAGAAACAAAGCAAGAGCTCTGAAGCTCAAGGTAGTCAGGTACTGTCTTATCGATCAAATTTTATACTAGAAAGACCCCCTAGGAGTGATTTTAAAATGCATGGATCCACAAGAGGCCGACAGGATCATGGTCAAATTTCACAACGGCCTATGTGGAGGGAACCATTCCTAGAAGACCACAGCCCACAAAATTCTCAAAGCTGGGTACTACTGGCCCACCTTGTTCATTGATGTCCATAGAGGAGTTAGAGCCTGTATCCCATGCCAAAGATTTTTAGGAAAGAAGCAGCTCAAGTCTCTGCCTTTACAGCCTGTAGTTGTTTCGAGACCTTTCCAACAATGGGGCCTAGATTTTATTGGAGAAATCCACCCTACTTCCAGCGAACAGCATAGATGGATCCTGACTGTCATATATTTCTTTACTAAGTGGATTGAAGCTATCCCCACTAGGAATGCTTCTCACAAGGTAATCATTGGGTTCCTAGAAGACCTCATCGTAAGGTTCAGCTGCACAAGGAGGATTGTTACTGATAACGCAGCCTCTTTCAAGGCTGAGACACTAGTCAAGTTCTGTGAACAATTCAGGATCAAACTGATTCACTCCACCCCATACTATCCCCAGGACAATGGTTTAGCAGAGTCCTCCAACAAAAGCCTACTAAGGATCATCAAAAGATTACTAGAGGATAACAAAAGGGCTTGGAATTCAAAGCTGAAATTCGCCCTATGGGCCGATCGGGTGACTACAAAGAGATCTATAGGCATCTCCCCTTTCCAGTTAGTTTACAGAGCAGAAGTTGTCTTCCCTTTTCAGTTGGCCATTACCGTAGAGAAATTCTTCCAGGATTATCAAGAAGAGCCCAATGATATGATCCGAAGAATTCATCAGGTGATAGAAGTCCAGCAGGCTAGAGAGCAGGTAATGATCAGAATTCAGGACCATCAACAGAGGATCAACCAGGTTTTTGATAAGAAATCCAAAAAGGAGGAGTTCCAGATAGGAGACCTGGTGTTGAAATGGGACACTCATAAGCAAGATAAGGGAAAACACGAAAAATTTGAAGCCCTGTGGATCGAGCCTTTCAAAATCTCTGGGGTTTTCTCAAATAACACGTGCAGGTTGCAAGATTTGGAAGGTGAAGAAGTTTTCAGCAACCTAGTAAATGGGCATTTTCTTAAAAAATGTTTTGTCTAAGCCTTCGGCGGCTCCTATGTTTTGTAAATATTGTCCTTTCTGTTCTTTGTTTTTACTTTTATTGTTTCAGATTAGTAAATGACCCCATAGCCCAACAGCAAGGCACTAGAACTGTAAAATGAGTCCTTAGAGCATCACAGGGATGACTCTATCCCCCATCGAGCCTAATTTTAGTAACATTTCTTTTCTTGGACACAAGAGTATCCAGGTTTGCAAGTTGCACAAGAAGCGCCCGAGCATGACGCAGGAAAATCTCGTTTTTTGGGTTTCTTGGCAAGTAAGCAAGCGAGATTATGTTGTCAACGGTCTAGATCCTTTCATAAGAGTAGATCAGCGGTCAACGGGAAATCATGATTAGTGGAGTTGTGCCCAAGTTAGTGCAATAGATAGTGCCCATATTATGTGTAGGGAAGGATGGCAGCCATCCATCCAGAGGACGTGTGGCACGAGATCTAGTCGCGTCGACGTTTTGGCATTCGGGAGTTCGAGGGGTGAGAGTTTCATGGTGTTCTACATCTCGAAACCCCGAACCCCGAAAGCACCGAAAGCACCCAGAGTCGGGCCCACAGTATCGCGAAGCAGTCTCAGTCGTTCATCCACAAGAGACACCTGGCGCGCGCGATTAGGCTCCATTCTTTTTCGCCCATCGAAACTTTGAAATGAAAGGAACAACTCCATCATTTACCTATGCTCAAGGTGCCGAGACTGTCCAGGACCCAGGCCCACAGCATCATCGAGAGAGTTTAGAACCGTCAGATCTAGAGGGACGCATGGCGCCAACTCAATCCATATCAGCGTTTCACTCATCGCGATTTTAAGAAGCAGGGATCAACCCCTTCTTATTCGTGAACGCCGAAAGCACCTTTGAGAATAAAAGTAGGGTCACAACCCATCGTCACATGGGAAAATAGAAAGAGTTGTGCAAAAGGGGTCAGGGTTGTCGAGTCTAGTCCCCGGAAGGTTCATCCCATTCATCGGGTGCCATCTGATCCGACATCAAGCCTGGTTTTCGCTTGAAGTAAATGAAGGTAAAAAAGAGTGGTTGAAACCTCTCTTCATGCATTAAGTGCAAGATATGAAGAGCCTGGCTAGCGGTCTGCTCGAGAAGGTCCTATGTACCATTTTTTCCAAAGAGGCCATGCACAGTCCTCGATTAGCCAGAGGAGATCTGCACATGCTAACTTGGCTCTTAATGGCTTAGCTACTCCCCTTACAAGAGCCATGCACAGTTAAGATGGCGTCTAACGAAGGATATCTTTCCGAATTCGGCTAAAAGGACACCAAGCCTTGGATGACTGAGCACACCACTGTTAGGTGAATTTTCTGAGTATATAGACTCAATCTTTGAACTTTTGTAATCTATCGATGGTAGAGAGAAGCTCTCAACTGTAAAGTTTTAACAAAAATTCTAGTTTTCTGGTTATGCATCTGTATGTAAGATTTCTTGCTTAATGACAGACAATCTTCTCACCCCATCTAGTTTTCATCTCATACTGAGAGAGTTTGTGATCGACGGATTCACATGAATTATTGCAATTATATTATGATAAAGGATTTATTGTGGCATCATTGTATTCTCTGGTTTTCTGCGTTTGAATGTAAGAAGATCTTGCATTTAGATGCCTTCTTCTACAGTTTGTTAGAAACCTGATGTTTACGAAAGACCTTTGCATCTCTCTGATACAAATATTCCTCTTACTCACCCTTACTACAACTTACTGTCTGAAGTTTATCTAAGACCTTACCTGCCTATGCATGCCTGGCCTAGTTTTGGAGTTAGAACCACATCATTTTGAGTTAACTTCCATCCGATCACCCCATTAAACAAATCATGACAATAAACTGATGGGGGTTGGGCTCTGCTCCTGCTGCAATCCAGGGGTGACTTCTGACGCTAATAGATACAATCAGATAGAAAAGGGATCAAGCTCCAAAACAACAGAGCAAGAAACAAATCCAAAAATTTATGCAGAAACAATCAAAGGGGATAAAAAGATATACAAGGAAGATTACAGGGACACTCCTCCACCAAGAAGATTCAAATTGCATAATCAAAAACAAATAGATAGGCCTCAAGAAGAAGAAGGATTCATAAGAGCACCTCATTTCATAAGATCTTCAACTACCAGGTATCAAACTATATTTTTTGGTTTATGTTATGCATGTAATAATTTTGGACATAAAGTTGTAAATTACAGAGCTAACAATAGGAACAATAACCACTTTGAGAGCCATATACAAAGGGGTTATTCAAGAAGACCTAGTGAAACATAGAGAATAAGTTACAATAGGTTTGAATCTTTGAGCACTGAAGTGGAATGTTACAAATGTAACAATTTTGGAGACATGGCCAAAAATTACAAAATGACAGTCCCTCCTAAAGAACCTCAACAGAGTCATAAACAAGAACCTCAGAAAATGACATGGATTAGAAAGCAAGATCAGTGTAGCAATGAAGAATGCACAGTCGCTCTACAAGCTAAACAAAAGAAACGTGGTTGGTATGTTGACAGTGGATGTTCAAAACACATGAGAGGTGATAGATACAAGTTTCTTACATTACGAAAGGAAAGAGATGGACCAGTCACATTTGGAAATGATGATTCATCCAAAATCATTGGAAAAGGCATAGTATGTGTTAGGACCCTATATAATAGGGGATCAGTTTTCTGACTAATATGTATCTATCTCAGGAACTATGTGTTTGCTCATAACGCTTGGCGAAGGTGGCAGAACGTGCTCGACACTCACCAAGCATAAGATAAGTACTTGCGCACAAGCTTCAAAGCGAGTTCCAGTGCATTTCTATCAAAAAAGTGTGAACTGGTTTGAAATGGAAAAATATTTACTCTTGGGGGTAAATGCAAAATTGGGTTTATTAGTTATTTTTGGTGAATTTGGAAAAAAATTGGCCCCTCGACCTTTGCCTTTTAGCAAAGTTTTATGAAAATTAACAAATTTTTTTGCAAAAGTTATAGTGGCCTAGGGCCAACACTCGAATAATCAACACACAATCCAACACCATTTCATACACCAACTACCAACAGACAAGCCAAAGCCAACGCCAACACCAAACTCCAAAGCCCGAGCCTTGAGCTCACTTCATCGAAACACTATGCATCTATTGGAAAATATCAATACCCTTGTGTATTCTCTTCTCGTGAATGTGGGATATTTCCCACAGAGAATAAATATATATATATATATATATATATATATATATATATATATATATATATATATATATATATATATATATATATATATATATATATATATATATATATATAACGCAGCATTTAAAACCCTATGATAGGTGTTGAAACAAATTAAAGGTGTCCAATGCGAAGGAGTCACAGTGGCAAAGGAAGGTTGCATGTTCCTTGAGTTTGCCCCTGCCGTTGGTCCTCGCCGGTTCACTTGACAAACAGAGAACTAATGGTGATAACAGGGGAAGCCACCCAATTCATGGAAAATCCATTCCTGAATGCACAACATCCTTGAAGGGGGTATTGCAAGATATGAAATCTGTGCAGATATGGGATCACCTTTTTAAGTCTTGTGAGCTTTATGGGAGGACCCTAGTTCAAGATGGCGTGATTAGACTTTGAGATTTAGAGGAGTGGAGCCATACAGGGAGGTCTAGAGTTCTTACCATTGAGCTACCTGCATACTGTATCTTGCAAAGTCTTCTCCACTCTGCAAATTTTGATTCTGCTAAGCTTCCCACTCTTTGATGGCACAGAGTTGAGAAGGTCTGACAGGCCTGAAGGCCAAGTCTTTGAGTGGTTCTTCGAACCATTAATGATCATGAAAGAGAAAATCTGAGCATACAAAATAAAGGAAAGTGAGGCACTCTACTTGAGAAAATTGGCACTAATGGGTCAGAATCCTGAAGGCCTGGAGGCCTGGCAAAATGGCGGTATTCCACCTGAGAATGAGGTGAAACGAGCTGAATTGGAAGCATTGAGCAGAAGGTTGTTGCAGCTACCGGGTTGTTTGTTGGTTGGGTTATTGGGTGTGATAGTGGACGTGCCTGTCATTATCTTGATTGCAATATGGAAGAGTCCTTACATGCTTTTGAAAGGATGGCATCAACTACTTCATGATCTAATAGGCAAGGAGAGACCATTTTTAGAGACTGTTTGTGTACCATTTGCTGGCGTT
>ML777538.1:1562028-1588738 GCA_009831015.1 Picea engelmannii | reverse complement strand
CGTGGTTTTCTCCCGATTTGGGTTTCCACGTAAAACACTGGTGTACTGTGTATGTGTGTGATTGTTTATTTATTACTGCTCATTATTGGATAATAATTCTACATTGATATAACATTTGAAGAAAAAGGATTATAATTACGCTACTATTGATTCACCCCCCCTCTTAGTAATCCAACATGCGGTGAATAAATACCAAAACCAACACCACTGTCACATAATCCACAAGGACGATCCAGTAATCGACAATGTCGATAATACACCACCAACTCATAAAAATCAACAACATACCCAATAGGACATAATGGTTCCCTCTATCAAAAATTGGGCTTTAGAAATCAAGGGTTTCTCTGTGGACCAACACAGGGAGACTGGATTCGACCCCCCAACATTAGGCGAGAACCTCCTAGACTAACGATGCACACACAGGGTACACCACCAATAAATTTACAGACAAGGTGACAATTCCTATGATAGGAGAGACTATGAACAGAGCAACAACAACTTCATTTTGGTCCTGTAACAACACTTAGAACACATAGGGTATAACCCTCATGGTTTCCCCAATCAACTGAAGAATGCTGAGATAAAACAGACCCAACAAATAACACTTGACCTCAAGCAATCCCTTTGGCATAACATACATCATAACCCACTGTGCAAACATCAGTAACATGAACAAACCCATACCGAAGTGAAACGATTTGCAGTGGCACAAAGTGTTTCAAACCCAACAAACCCCATAACAAAAAACAATTGGGTATGGTGATATGAAGTGTGGATATAGTCAGCCAACATAGACCAAATGAAAACCATTCAACCAAGACCAATAAGGAAGACATAGAGCCTTCATGGCTTCTAACACTCATAATGATCAATGAAAATGTGACTTCAAACATTATTGCAATGAAAACCCCGCCAACCATTCATTTCAGAAAAATGTCACAAATTTACACAGTTGGTAAACTTAAGGAAAGAACATACCCATACATCCTCAAGACAATATCTATTTCATAACCAGAGAGGGTTCATGGATGGTGAAAATACATACTTGTAACCACAAAAACCTTAAAAATGTGAGCTTGGCCGAGCAGTTCTTCCTCAGCTTGAAAATTGGAGCTTAACCACAATGAACACAATTGAAAAATAACCAGGGTGACAGCCAGTGGAAGGGGTATGGAGTGACATGCAGTAAATGCATGTCACCTCCATCCTCCAACCATTCAATTCTTTAGTACACACCAGCCCAATAATCCATTAATTCATTCAATTAAACCATGCATCGAAACCAACATCCACTAATTGCCAAGAGCGCCACCCTATGTCACATTAACCACTTACAACCATACGATAGCACATATCACATGTATTTCCATATAACTCAATAAATCGTATAGCCAGTAACCAGTTAGACAGGACTAACAACAATCCATTTAAACTTCAAAATACATAGTGCAACATCGTATAGTACAGTAGTGTAGTTTCTTTCTTTTGGATTTTATTCATATTTCCTTTTATCTCTTTTCAACTACTCTTATGTGTTGTTACTAACATGTCTCTTGTCTAGGTGTTACAATAATGAATCCAGGAACAGATAAAAAGGGTAACAATGGATAATCATAGGTCATCGTAATCATGAAGTTAGATCTTAGAGCAACAAAAACAAAACATAGCATGCCTTACCCATCATTCATTTGTCGCAATTAGAACCAATAGATAACAAGCCTTATACATTGCCAATAAAACCAAGATTTCATCAATCATGTAGAACCATGTAAGAAGTGTCGAATAATAGCATAAACATGAAGTAAGAACCAGATCTGATCTCCCAATCTACAAGGGGGTCCCACCTACTACTATTATATATCTTGTTAGCTTATAATAATAGGCTTTAGCAATACTTTGCAGGAAAAATCCTCGTTGTGATTTTAATCGTCAACAATACTCTTGTTAATATTTGGTTGATTTCCATTGTTACAAGTATGATGAGATTTTGTGATGTTAGTACATATTTAAATGATTGACTAAATGTATAATATTCTATTGATTACCATTATTAGAAGTGTGATGGGATTTCTGTGATGTTAGTATATGTATAAATGCTTGACTGAATATATACATATAGATACTGATACAATAGAAAAGATTGAGCTATTTTATACTTCTATTATGTTTAAATGTGGTTATACATCTTGTGCATGAATGTGTAGACATACCTATATATTCACGCAAAGGAAATGATAGAATTGGTTAGAAGTTTTCTATGGGTTATATATATATTATATAAAGAAAATTCCTATCGATCCTTGAATTGCATGAATGCATAAGGAATTACCATTTCAAAGATGTATAAGTGGCATAAAAGAATAGATAGGATATTTATCAGTCCATATTTATATTACATATCTCTTCAGGTCTATAAACAATGATTTTCAAATACTCTATAAATACATGCTACAATAGTTGTACCATTAATCTGATTAATGTTCAAAATGGTTTCTCAACAACATGTATATTCATTGGAAAGGTAGTTTACAAAAATGACCAGTATATTCTTTTGAAAAATAATTTACAACCTGTATAATCCATGAAACCCTGGTTAAAAATTTGTTATATTTGATTTCCCTAGGGTAAGGACTCCTATACCACTAGTAGACAAAATCTAAGAAGTTGTTTCTAAGCACCAAGATCAGAATGAAAATACCTTTCTAAGCAAGAGGGCCTCCCTGTTACGCTCTCGTCAATTTGTACAAACCTGCAAGGGAGAAAATGATAGATTCATAAATCTGTGCTAAGAAAATTTAGTGAAATTAATAATAAACAAGATGATATAGTACTTAGATTGAGTCGTCATTGGAATAGTTCTCTACTGGCGCTTGAACCATGATATCTCCATAACCCAAAGAGGGAGGAGTGGACCCAAGAATGGCTAATGGGTACCCTCTCAAAAGAAAACAGGGCCCCATCATTAGTTATTGTAACTGAAAAGTAATACTTTGATGCTTAAGACTCTAAACAATAAATTAAATAGTGTTAAAAAATTTAAACACACTCATAAGTATAGTCGGGAAACCCCATAGAGGATAATCTTTGCCTGTGTGAATTGTACAGAACCTGAGTCACGATTTTCTTCCATAGAGGATAGAAAATGAAAAGAAAAGAACATATCCATAATACAATTTTGTCTAATATTGTATCTGGTTTAGTATGGATTGTAAAATACAGTGAAATATATGAAATAGAGATCAATGGTGCTAATACGGGTTCCCTGTAGAATTTTGGGGATGCAAACTCTCAGACAGAGGGCCGATATTTCAAGGTTTATATTCACCTATGCCATATAAAACCCAGGAGATTAATCGTATTGAAAAAATGGAGTATTAAAATATGATTTATACATATAGTGAAACTACAATTCTTCCCCGGAGGTAAATTGTTTCAATCCCGAAGGTTTAGACAGAATACGAAAGGCATCTACCACATTACTTTGTCTAAACGAAAGTAAATTAAGGGTTGATATAGAAATTACAAAGATAAATTTAACTATAGAAGTTCAGGATATAATTATATGCAAGTAATTTAAGAAAATACAAGTGTAATCAATAAAATAGAGGGACGATGTCACGACATAGAGATATGCATATGGACCATTACTTAAAATTACAGATAGTAACCATAGACCTTTTGTCTACCCGATGATACCCACCATCCTTATGTAAGGGTAGAACAGGCGACGCGTTTCAATTGAAAATGTTTTGAATTGATACATTGCTTCCCTCCCATCCATTATATGGCTTAAGCATAGTGTCAATGAAGCGTGTTGAACCCCACTCGTAGTACTCAATTGCTTGATCAAGTACAAAGGGGGCATGGCTAAAGTGGAACGAATAACGTGCGGCGTGCCTGTACTTTGTCACAACAATATTGGCGTATAATAAAGAGAGAAGGTAATATAATCCAACTATGAAATAGCTAAGAATCCTTACTTTTCTGTTAATTCTTTGTTTTGTTATTAGTGTCAGCGTCCTATTATCTTGGTCACTTGATCATGAACCAGAGGAATTAAATGGCCATTGCATCTGATTTATACAGACACCAAACGTAAAATATAGATAGAGGGTGGTTACCACGCTTTCATATGAGGGTTCTCACGAGTTTGTACAGATGATAAAGGAAGTAAACAGTCTAAATCCATAAATCCCTTGGAAATTTAAACCTGTATTTCTATCTATCTATTTCATAGAGAACTATAGTCCACAGTGTGGTAATGTAAATACTAAGAGTCATGAGATTTAAGAACGGTGTATATTCTCACTTTGAATGATAAGTCTTCAATATTCAATAACTTACCATGATTTTCATAGTGGGGATATATCACACAGGGCATGGATGTTGGGCTTTGCACAGAGATTAAATGAATATAAAATAAAGGAATGTTCAAACTCGAGAGCCCAGGAAGAAACAGTTGTAGATGTGAAATGAAAACATGACTACCAAAACAAGCTATCCATAAATTGTTACAGAATAATAAATGTAACAAAGGAAGTTTTGGGTTACCTTGTTCAGCGAGAAGGCCAGACAAAGGTGTGTCCTCCATTAATTACCAGGCCGAAGTCATTTCCACATTTCTGACCACCCACATAGAGGAAAATATTCTAGGGTTAACACTGAGACGCTTATAATGGCGGAGTCAGAGTTTTTAGGTGAACACAAAGACAAAGCGGGGAAAACAATTTCGGTGTTGACCTCGAAACAGTTGCATAGTGGGAAGTAATGGTTGACAGGAAACTCAATACATTTTCCATGTGAAGGTTCGAAGGTGGCGAGTCCACAGTGGGGTCATCTGCCTAATTGTCCATCTCAAGAAGTATGTCACAGTCATTCCTTTAATGGATTCAAACAACAATAAATGTCTGTAGGTCGAAAAGACCCACACCATTAACATGAGTTCAGAGCCCATTCAATGTTGGGCCATGTCACCAGGTTGACTGGGGTTTCACATTATTTGATTTAGGGTTTATGTGTGTTGTAAGTTCAATACCATGGGCATTAGGGTATATGACCTATCACGCCCTCATTGAAAAACAACCTTATAGCCACCCTCAGTAACGATATTACTTTTGCATTGAGTAACTATTTTCAAATACGTTATGGAATTCTTTACATTTGGTTGGATACCATGTTAAATAAGGCTAATAAGATATGACATATGTGCATAACAAGTATGGTATGTATATAACGAAGGTAATAATTGTATTATATGTAAAATAGAATACATACATATATGTTAGTATTTTGTTAAGAAATTTCCTGTAATAGTCAATATGGCCTACTATATATATTTGGGTATGATATATACATAATAAGTAAAGATTATATCACATGCTAAATCCAATAAATTTTATACATATGCATATTCATAATGGTATAAGCTAAGGGAAACATATATGGGGTTATATATCGGTAAGTGTTAAGTTCCACTTAATGGATACAAAGTGGAATGTGTTGAGTTTTAGATATAAGTTAGGCCCTTTGGTAACAACTTATATATATCTATAAACATAAGAATCATATCATTTATGGTATATATATGTTATAGTCTCTAAATAGATGTCGTAAGCAAAGCATACATTCTATTTTCTAAGTGATGATAATAAAGTTACGTGGAACAAATATTGAAGAGTCAAGAAGTTTTAATGCACCTAATTTTATTTTTTATTTTGGTAATTTTGGGGTACATTATATATCGTATTAGAGCTGAAGGCTACAACACTTTGACCTCAGGGCAAGGCCAAATTAGCTTAGTGCATTTTATTTTGGTTAAAATAAAAATCTAACAAAATATTTGTTGTTACAAACATAATTCTTTTTTGGTGTGTTCTAATAATGGCAGCATAGAATGAAGAGGAGATAATACTTGAAGATAATCTTGACCAAGGACCTCCTAAATAACCTGGATAGAACAACGAAGGAAGTTCATCCAACCAGGTTCTGGAAACAATGAGGAACCTTATCATGGAACTGCAAGTGTTCAAGGCAGATAGTGAGCAACTGAAAAGGCACACGAAAACCAACAATAAATAAATGAAGTGTTTCTACGCAACATAGTAACATAGAAGATTCCAAAATACAATGACAAGGAAGAAGAAGTCATGAAAAGAGCCTCTAAAAATTCTAGTCCTAAAACAGAAAACGAGAATAGTTCTTTTGAGGGAACAGACGAAGCAGAAAACAAAATAGCCACAGGAAGAAAAAGAAAATGGGTGGATCACCTGGAAGGTGAATTCAAGAAGATCCAACCATCCACCTTTGACAGAGAATCTAGGAAGGGTTAGGACATTGAAGCATGGTTATTGGATATAAATAAATACTTCCAGATTTATAATTATTCTAGTAACATGAAAGTTCGAATGGCCATTTATAACCTGAAGGGAAAGGCAAGTATATGGTGGCAAGACCTAAAATTGGCCAAGGGATTAAAAGAAAAACAAATGGAATGGATTTATTTCAAGAAATACTTCAAGAAACGATATTTATCAGAAAGCTATTACGAAACAAATACTAAGGAATTTTATGATCTAAGACTCAGACAAATGGCCATGGACAATCTGATAAATAAATTTCTTGAATTATTGACATTTGTGCCATACATCAAGGAAGACAAAGTAAAAATACGATGGTTCTTAAGCTCTCTACCATAGTCATAAAAGGACATAATTGAATTTGGAAATCCCAAAACTTTAAGAGAAGTTTTTAGAAAGGCCTGAATGTGTTATGATTAGTACAAACATAGGTCTAAAATTCCCAAGGCATGGAAGGATAAGAAACATGACATAATGAATCAGCGGAAGAAATGCTTCCAACCAGCCCCTTTCCAGAATATGGAAAAGAACTTCCAAAGGAAATATTTTCATTCTAACAACCATAATAATCAAGGGGGGGTGGACCAGTTAATATGGGAGCCAAGAAAGTTGGGGACAGCCCCAGGGAACCATTAATATTTTGTGAGTGTGGATAACCTTACTTGAGGAGGAACTGTCTGCATTTAACTTCCACAGCAAGGACCACAGTCCATAACCTGCAAGAAGCCTCTACAGTAGGATATGTGCACATAAGCGTGGACAAAATTAATGAAGTTGTAGATGACCGACAAGCTGATCATCAATTCACTATAGTGGAGGTTGAAGGTAAAATTCATAATAATCTCATCTCTATTTTAATTGACCTAGGAGCTAGACTAATTTATGTTACTCCTGGTTTAGTTGATTCAATTAATCTCAAGAAAGTAAAGCATGCTAAGTCCTGGTTAGTACAATTAGCGACAGGGACTAAAAGAAAAGTAAAATATATCATTTCTGAATGTGAACTCAATCTAGATGGCCAAAATACAAAGTTAGATATGAATGTTTTACCTTTGGGATCTTATGATATAATCATTGGGATGGACTCGTTAGAAAAACATAATGTAATTTTGAACTGTTATGAAAAGTCACTTACTTACAGAGACAAAAACAACACAGTTAGAACAATACAAGGAATGAGGAAACCAATCTCAGTTAGACAGATTTTAACCATGCAGTTTAAGAAATGCATGAATAAAGGTTCTCAAGTTTATGCTATTCAAGTAACTAATCTGTTAGAAAAGGAAGATAAACCCATTCTAGAATACTTTACAATCCTACATGGGTTTAGAGATGTATTTGTGGACGAAATACCATAACTTCCTTCAAGAAGAGAGATAAATTTCTGTATCAATCTACTGCCTCGATCTTCCCCGATATCTAAGGCACCCTATAGGATGAGTTTATCTGAGTTACCAGAGCTGAAAATTCAACTACAAGAACTGTTGGATAAGGAATATATCAGACCAAGTGTCTTGCCTTGAGGAGCACCAGTCATTTTCGTTAAAAAGAAAGATGGAACTTCAATACTATGTATTGATTATCAACAATCAAACAAGATGAAACTTAATAATAAGTATCCTCTACCCAGAATTAATGACATGTTTGACCAAGTGGGAGGAGCAAATATTTTCTCTAAGTTAGATTTAAGGTCTAGTTATCACCAAGTCAGAATAAAGGAGGAAGATGTAAATAAAACATCTTTTAGAATGAGATACAGACACTATGAGTTTGTCGTAATTTTGTTTGGTCTTACTAATGCACCATCCACCTTTATGTGCTTAATGAAGAGTAAATTCAGTCAATTTTTGGATAAATTTGTGTTAGTATTTTATCGATGACAAATGTGACTTCTACCAAAGAAGAATACAATACCTAGGACATGTGATATCCGAAGAAGGTATTGCAGTCAATCAAGAGAAGATCAAATCCATTATGGAATGGCCTATCCCTAATGAAGTAGATGACATCATATCATTTATGGGAATTATTGGTTACTACTGCAGATTTATCGCAGGATTCTGTAAGATCTCATATCCAATCACATATCTATATAAAAAGGGAATAAGGTTTACTTGGTCACATAAATGTTAGGACAACTTTAATAAGCTAAAAGAACTGTTAACTAAAACACCTATTCTAAGGGTAGAAGACCCTGATAAAGACTTTATAGTTTGTGTGGATGCAAGAAAAGAAGGCTTGGTAGGTGTCCTAACTCAAGAGGGGAACGTTGTCTATTGCGAATCATGTAAACTAAAGAAACATGAAGAGAACTATCTCACACATGACTTGGAATTAGCAGTTGTAATTCATGTGCTAAAAATGTGGCGACATTATTTAATGGGGAGAATTTTTTTGTTGCTAACCGATAAAAGTGGTGTGAAATTCTTATTCAGTCAACCAGATCTTAACGCACTACAAGAAAGGTGGCTAGCCTTCTTGAGTTAATTTGATTTTGAAGTAAGACACATTAAGGGAAAAGAAAAAAAAGTTGCAGATTCCCTAAGATGAAGGACTAATGGAATTTTTGAGATAAGTATTAGCAAAGAATAAAATATGCAAGTTGTAATGACGAAAAATACATCAAAACAGTAGCAGATTTACAACAAACTGCAGAAACATTGGACAAAATAGATCCTAGTTTGGATAAAAATGGACTGCTAAGGTTCAAAAATAGGTTGTACATACATGATTCTGCTGATTTAAAGTCAACAATTCTAGATTAGTTGCACAAAAATCCATATTCTGGTCATCCAGGATACTAGAAAATGGTAACAACTTTGAGAAAAATGTTTTTCTGGCCTAACATGAAAGGTGAGATAGTTGAATACTTATCTAAATTCCTAGAATGTCAAGAGGTGAAGGCTAAACATCAGCATCCAACCGACCTACTACAACTTCTGCCTATACCAGAATGGAAGTGGGAGATTATCTCACTGGACTTCATCACAGGTTTTCCTAAAACTCAAAAGCAAAATGACTCGATTATGTTAGTGATTGATAAACTTAACAAGTCTGCACATTTTATACCTGTGAAATATACCTATAAAGAAATTAATATCGCTGAAATAATTATGAAGGAAATATTTAGATTGCATGGAATTCCAAAAATGGTGACTTCAGATAGAGATGTCAAGTTTACGTCAACGTTTTGGAAAGAATTATTTGCAGGATTCGTTTCTAACCTGAATTTCAGCACAACCTACCATCCACAAAAAAATGGGAAAACTGAACGAACGAATCAGATTGTGGAAGACGTGTTGTGAATGCACATAAGAATGAAACCAACTAAGTGGGAGGAATACCTACACTTAGTGGAATTTTTGTACAATAATGGCTACCATACGTCAGCTAAGATGAGTCCCTTCAAAGTATTGCACGATAGAAAATGTACAACTCTGATTAGCTGGCATAACCCAGTTGAGAGATTGACGATGGGACCAGAAATGCTCCAGCAAATGGAGAAAATGGTAAGAAAGGTACAAAAAAATTTAGAGGAGGCACAAGACAGAAAAAAAATCTACGTAGATTTAGAAAGGAGACACCAGGAATTTCAAGTTGGGGACCATGTATAATTGAAAGTCAAAGAAAGTAGAAGCTCTCTAAAGCTAGGAAACTGGGCAAAGTTGGCACCCAATTTTTGTGGCCCCTTTGAGATCTTAGCTCGAATTGGACCCGTGGCATATCAACTTGCACTTCCTGCAAATTTAAAAGTTCATAATGTTTTCATGTTTCTTTGTTGAAAAAGTATATTCATGATCCTATTGACATCATTGATTGGAACATGGTGCAGGTTGAACCAGAAGGATATTTCCAAGTGGAACCTCAGCACATTCTAGATAGGAAAGAAATGGTACTGCGAAACAGAGCCATTGCCCAGGTAAAAGTGCAATGGAAGCACTTTAGTCCTAAGGAGGACCCTTGGGAATTAGAGAAATATTGGCAGAAATCTTATCCAACCCTATCCCGAGAAAGGAATGAACACTAAGGGAAGTGTTGTACATAAGGGGGAGAGGACATAATATCCCCAAAAATAATTAATTATTAAATTCTAAGTGTACTTGGGAATAAATTTCCATTTTTGGCAAATTCGAATTTGGAAATTATTTTCCATTTATGGAAAATCTGAATTTGGAATTTGATTATTGTAATTAATTATTTGTGACTGTTGGACAAGGACTTGATTTTCCCAACTAACTTCTTGATTGTGACACATGTAAAAGACAAATATTTTTATATATTTAATGCTAGAAGACAAATGGAACAACTAGGTTGAAATAGCTTACCATGACTCCATGAGTGTGGAATAGATTTGAGTTACCACAGGGCTGATTTTTACAAGTAACAAATGAGGAATTTGACCACTAGCATCCCCTAAAACTCAAGGATTTGTAAAGCTGTGAAAATTCCCAAGGAGGGAATGAAAGACCTAGCAATAATATGCACAATATATAAAACATATGGAGGAGGAAGGATGTTGCTTCGTATGTTGGAGAAAGGATACTACTTGTTGTTATGAAAATTGTTTAGTGTGAGGCAAGGGAATTTATGATCTGTAGAATAGAACTGTAGCAAAGGAGGACCATTTCAATTCTCCCTTACAGAATCATGGTCAGGCTAGGGGGTGAACGAAGAAAGTAAATTGGTTGTTATGTTCTACGGTTGGGTGGAACGTGGTTGTTCCATTTGTGTCCTAGCATCAATTTTAGATAAGCATATTTACGTGTACTTTGGTTAATATTCGGTTGATTTCCATTGTTAGATCTATGATGAGATTTTATGATGTTAGTACATAATTAAATGATTGAATGAATGTATAATATTATGTTGATTACCATTGTTAGAAGTGTGATGGGATTTTTGTGATGTTAGTATTTGTATAAATGCTTGATTGAATATATACATATAGATACTCATATGATATAAAAGATTGAGCCATTTTATATTGTATTATGTTAATGTTGTTATACATCATGTGCATGACTGTGTACACATACCTATATATTCACGCAAAGGAAATGATAGAAATGGTTAGAATTTTTCTATGGGTTATATATATATATATATATATATATATATTGTTTTTATATAATGAAAATTCCTATCGATCATTGAATTGCATGGATGTATAAGGAATTACCATTTCAAAGTTGTACAAGTTCTATAAAAGAACAGATAGGATATTTATCAGTACATATTGTTGGAAACTGGTGATAATGAATTCCTCCAGGATTAGGATTTCAGATCCTATAAACTAGCATTGGTTGCAACCAATAAGACCAAGCTAGAATATGGATGATATTGCATTTAATAATTGGTTTTCTATGTAAATATATATAAATTCATGTAAACCCGTAGAGGCAGATGAGTGTGAGTGAACTATTGTAATCTCCATCATCTGAATAATAAGACAGTTGATGCCTTCGCTTGGTGGATGTAGCCAAAATCTTGGGTGAACCACGTAAATATGTGTGTTATTTAATTATGTATGACTATGCTTGGCTTATGATATTTCTGTTTCCTCATTTACAAATATAACAATTGGTATCAGAGGTGTGTTTGGAGATCTATGAGGCCATCAGAGGAGGAGCATGGAGGATCTGTGTGGGTAGCTTGATAAGAGGAGCATTGTTTCCAAATCATCGTTGGACACCCCTAGTTGTTATTGGATAAATCTGTAAGTGTGGACACAAACCGATCTCCCTAGATCCACCTGGATCTACAACAAATCAAGACAGAATAATACTCTTACCCTAGATTTTAACTATTGAATTAAATAGGAGGCAAGAACCATGAACATACCTTATGATTGCTTCCTTCAATCTTTGTTGCTCCCGCTTCACTTCAGTTCTCTCGTACAGTCAAGACCAGAACAATGCAAACCAACCGAAGTGAAGAAAGCACAATCTATTCAACAGTCAATCTATGTATATGATCAAGGAGTTATACAATAAAGTGGAACTAGCTTTATGGGAAAGGGACATATTACTGTATCATATTGATGGAAAGTAAAKATTACAACCTGAGCCTTGATGTTTCAAACTTCCTTTCAATGGACCTTGGCTCTAACACACACACTTTCTCACTTGCATGAAGAAGATCAACCACCTTTGATAAACTTGTTGGAGTTCTCGGTTGTCGTAGCATCAGTCCTTCACACAGTCTTTCACCAATTCTCCAATGTCTTACTTAACCTTGTTTGCTTCTAACCTTTTCCATGAGAATCCCCTCAATATATAGGAGAGAATGAATTAGTTATTTGGATAAGAATGATCCCAAAATATCAGGGAATCCAGTACTTAGATACCCATTTGAATGCCATCTCATCCTTCTAGAAGATTCCCTTCTAGAAACTTCGAGAATTCATCTTTTTCCCTTCTTTAGAAAGAGTTTGCACCCTAGCAGTTCAACACAGTGCGAACTTCTCGCACCCTGGCTTAAGGCAACCTACGATAATCATACATTCTCGCAGGCAAATGTATTAGCAGCCTGCGAACCTCCTTCAAAAATGATGTTTCTGGAAAGAGAAGAAAGTAACTTTTCTCAAGAGAAAGTTCTTATGAAGAGCCTGAGTACACCATAATTAATACATCATCATGATAACCAAAATCATGGGTAACAGAATTCCCCCCAAAGTCTGAGTGTTGGAACCAGTGACAGCTGATAGACTTTGTAAGCTGCATGCGTGTGTCGAGAACCAGGAGCACATCTAATCAGAAACCTGCGAACAACCAAGCATCTGCAGAATATCATATATATCAACTTTTTAGGTAGGCATTCCCATACTCAGATCACAGACTGATGACTTTATAGACCTGGGTCATGGCTACCAATCATACACTGTGGATCCATGCCGTCAAAATATAGCATAGCCACCGGAATACACTGTGGATCTATGCGAGAAATTTCAAATCAAGACAACATAGCCACGAGACATACACAGTGGATCTATGTGTCGCAAATTATACATACTCCATCGCAACCTGGATCACAAAGATGATATCCAGGGTCTTCAATCTCATCCTCCAAAGTACGAATCTAACCATGTGATTACATGTGTTGAAGTCGAACATGGTAGAAACCACTTGATTACCGGCCATTGATGTAACCGTTAACAAGTGCGAGGGAAATCACCATTGATGTCAATGACTCCCAAGGTACCATAGTACAGTCCATCAAGTGTGAATAAATGAGTTTATGTCGAACATCCGATGAAATCTTTCGATCAGGGGTCAATAATGTAAACCCACTGTCGAAAGCGAGGAAACTTGCCATTGAGGCATGCAAGCTCCAAGGTACTAAACAATTTCTAAGTCTTGATTCCGGATAATGAGCTGAAGTCGACGGAACAAAACTTGTCACAGGAGGGCCTTGATGTATCCCCCATCAATGACATGAAATGAGTAATAGATTTTGAAGGTGAAACAGAGCATGATATGAATTGGACTAGACACAGGGAAGGCTGACACAGAGAGAATGGATAACTACAAATGGCTAACTCAATATAGGTTTCGAATGGAATTCTCTTGAACATATGAACGACAGGACCAATGATTTGGCAGCATTGACTCAAAAACGATACATGGAATGACCTTGTAGCAAATCGAATGAGAGACAAATGGATTTCCCAAACCAACTTCAAATGCGATGAATAGGGAGTGTCATGTTCAAGAGTGACACTTACTACCAATCAATACGAAGATGAAAACATATCCCTTTCCCAAACTTTCCCCCACCATTTCTGGCGAGTACCTCTTTATGTTTATGCAAGCTTGAGGAGGATAACATATGCTTGTTGATATAAGCTCATCCTTCGGATGAGTCCCTCGAAGTATGTTTAACGAACCCTAAGAAGGAGTGGTTCGATCCCATTACGGGTCTGTCAATGTTTGTTTAACGAGTCCAGAGATAGAAAACTCGAAGGTTTTTCAAGATTATAGAGTTTGGAAAAACACTTAAAAGAGAACTCTCTCAGTTCCTTTTTCGTAATATACTCTAGACGAGACTGAAAAATAGCTAAATTATCACTCACCAGACGCTTATTTCAAATACTTTATCGAGCGTGAAAATAGCAAGGTCGCTCGGCGATCTTTTCATGTTTAGAGAGTCTGAAAAGAGCTTAAAGAGGACTCCAGGGGGTTCCTTTTTCGTATAACCTTGTCGAGCCCGAAAAAGTGATAAAACTATGCTCGATCACGTTCTCATGTATTTACGAGTGCAAGAACGGACAAAAGCGATGCTCGAAGTTTTATGTAAAAACCATAAAAACAATCAAAARCATGCCATAACGAAGAAAAATATGTCCATACCTTTGGATTTAATCATCAATGTCATCATGCYTGCAAGTTATTACACTCATCTTGATATTAGGGATTAGGTTTAATCAATAAATAAGCATAAAAACCCAAAATGACATAGTAAAAAGTAAATCAAATGAGTAAATAATCATTTTTACCATATCATTTCACATTTCCACTATTGAGCTCCAAAACCCCCCTTTTACCCTCCGAATTGGGCGTCAATTTGCGGGAGCTACAAGAGACCAATCAACGAGTCGTCTGCGACATTAAGGTAAGCCATTCATCCTTGACATTTTCATCGTTAAATGTTTAATTTCATTGGTTAAAACTTCTGTTTGAAGTTGTTTTTTGAACCCTACATGTGCATTGGCATTCTTGCAGGCAGCCCATACGGGGCCTGCGAGAATGAAGCGTTCTTGCAGGTGAGCCTTAAGCCACCTGTGAGGTTCTCACACTGTGCTAATGGGGCACCTGCGAGAACCACAAACTCAAACTTTTTTTTAAATATTTAGCCAATGAAAAAGATCCAGATCATGAATAAAATCATTAATCCTCCTTTTATGTTCCTTACGTAGATAAATAGCCATAAGCATGGTGCTTGAGTGGCGTGAAAGAGAACATGAAGAGGATAATGCAAATGCCGAGAATCATCCACCTACCATAGTTGCATTAAGAGATTGTGGGCTCCTAAAATACTTCCGCATCCCGGGCATGAGAGCCCAAGTTAGACTACTAGAGTACCTGGTCCATATGTGGGACCCAGATCAGCAGGTTTTTCAGGTGGGAGCTCAGACATTGTCCTTAGACATTGAGGACATATACTTTTTGACCGAATTTTCTCGACAGTGGTACTATGCCAGCTTAACCGGTAGTAGAGGTGGTGGGATAAAGATGAGTGAATACTGCAATCAATGCTGCGTACCTGAGGCTGAGAGACAAAAAGGAAAAGTGGCTATCTGGGGGGTAAGAGACTTGACCCTCCGGACTATCCTTTTTACTATAGCTCGGATGGTTGGGAGTTCTTATCCACATATGGCATTACAGAGCTACTTCCAGTACGCCATCGAGTGTACCGAACCTCGTGTATTCAACTGGGCAGATGTTGTACTTCGCAGTATCAAAAAACAATTAACTAAATGCAGACATGGTAGCCTGAAGCAATTCGGGTATGGATCTTTGTTGGTGTCCTTCTTCCTTGAGAGGGTCCCCGTATTCAGACTACAGGTTGAGTGGAACATACCAGGTCCTATGGATCCAAGGATGTTGAGATGGTGTCGGCTTATGGCCTGGCACGTAGCAGGACCGATCTTCAAGTACGACGATATCTTCTTTGACTGGCTTCAAACCCAGATGCTGATGGTCGATGACTACGCTTATGCCAGGCTAGATTTCCGAGGAGATCCAAATTTAGCACTGCTTGAGGATACTCAGTGGGGTGACCTTGGTAAGAAGTACACACATTTTTCTCTTTTTTAAATGTTTTTGAATTTTTTTATCATATTCAAATGTTTTTGTTTTATATATTCATTCGAAGACTAATATCAAATCATTTGTTGACAACACAGATGTTAGACCATATAGACCTCTTGGCACTTCTCCTATCCAGAGGAGAGGAGAAGCAATAGCAACAACACCACATTATGCTGAAGATTATCAGGTGGTGGAATAGAATTTAGAGGGCCTGACAACGGACATTCCAGATATGACTCTGGAAGAGGTTCCACGATGCGATCAGTGTCACACTGTAGGGGTATCAGCAACTATGAGTCAACTTCTCCGTAGGGTTGCTAGGGCAGTCGTGTGTTACCGTGAACGTCATCCATGACGTCACTTTGTAGAAGCTATAAGCTTCAGTTTTTTATATTTTGGTCTTCGGACAAACTTTATGTAAAAAAACTCTTTTGATCGATATATATACAGACGGCTTCTACCGATTTACTTTACATTTGTGTGAATTTTGTTGTGTAAGACTTATAAATGATTCAAATGTCTGTCTAATACATAATTAGCCAAAGCATATGTTAATGTATTTAGACATCTAAGAATATGCTGATATTCAATGTGATCAAAATAACGCTCCAAGAGGTGAATTCGCAAATACACCCGTAACAAAGTAGGGCTTCGAATATAGTAGATATTACTTAGCTGTAGTACTACAAGATGCGAGTCAATTCGCAAAACCAAATGACGAATTCCGAGTGAGATAGCATCAACCAATAATTCAATAACCACGCTATACTCTGCAATGTTGTTAGTCGTACGGCCAAGGCATACACCTTGTAAAGATACAAGTTCATTTGTTGGAGCATAGATTTCCCACGTAGCGGAAGCTAGGTTCCAAGTACTACGGCTAGCACCATCAGCAAAGCCAATATAGGGTAGCGAATACTCTGACATATGGAAATCAAACACAACGTCACATAAGGGCAGAGACCAGATAACGTCAAAAGAAAACTAAAGTATCACACACAAAGTATGATACATAAAATACAAGTACTTGTGCACAGATTATTTATGCATAGTACTTCTTCAAGTACAACCCATTCCTGGGTTCACTCAAAGGGATACCATCGTAATCTACCAGCTCATATGCTCATTTTTCCAAAACTCGGCGAACAATATAAGGACCTCGCCACATTGGTTTGAATTTCCCAGCCCCTAACACATCTCGATCCTGTTCATAGAGAAGAACAAGATCACCTTCAAAGAAAATGTCAGGCTTGACATGCTTGTCATATTGGGCCTTGACGCGCTTCTTCTGGGCTTCTATTACTAGGGTGGAATCACGTCGAGTTTCGTCTAATCGCATTAGCTACAATAGACGTTCTTCTTCAACAGAAGTGTTGGGTAGGAGTTCGACAGCTAGCTTCAAAGAGGGTATCTCGCATTCTATAGGAAGAATGGCTTCCACACCATAGACTAATCGAAAAGGTGTAAACCCAGTAGTAGATTTCACAGATGTCTGGTATGCCCACAATGTTGAAAACAACATTGTGTGCCAACTTGTTTTATGAATTCCTATCATTCGTCGAAGCATAGTGATAAAACCTAGAAGACGGTCGGATTCTACGCAAAAAATGCATTTATGAGGATTTAAACGTATACGATAGAACCGACAGCGAACGAAAATGGCACGGAGGTGAGTAGGGTGATCGACTTTGCGCATAGAATGAGCGGGTAAATCGTCCAAATAGGGTTGAACGATATGCTTTATATCATGAAAGGTGTAAGACATAGCGCGTTGAAAACTAGCGCCCACATTCTTGAGTCCAAAAGGCAGTTTCCTATAAGAAAAAGTACCCCAAGGACAAATAAAGGCAGTCTTATGTTGGTCCTCAGGAGCAATGTTAATTTGATTATAGCCAGAGAAACCATCCATGAGGGAGAATATTTCACTTCTGGCACAGTCATCGACAATCTGATCGACAAAGGGGGTAGGAAAGTTTTTCTTGGGACAAGCTTTACTAATATCCCTATAATCAACACATACACAAATACTGCCACCTTTCTTATCAATCGAAACAGGATTAGAACCCCATTCTGTAAGAGCCACCAGATAAATAAAGTCGTCTTTCAAGAGTTTTTCAACTTCGAGTTTGATAGCAGCCGCTTTACGGGGGTGAACTGGATGAAGGCATTACTGGACGGGTTTAGCACCAGGGTATGTCTTTATCTCATGTACAACAATTGTAGGGTCGATACCTGACATATCTTCGTAACTCCAAGCGAATATGTCACGAAATTCTTTGAAGAGAGACGTATAGGTGACTATTTCGTCAGAAGAACATGAAGCTCCAATATGAACATTTTCAACAACCCTAGGTTTAATAGATATGTCAATGGGAATCGTGGGTGAGATATTACTGAGGTTCCCTTCGGCAAACACATATTGTGTAGACCCGAGAATAGTCGAAATGACAACAATGGTCAATGGAGTCGAAATCCGTTGGTAGTTCTCAAGAGTGTGTTGTCCCAGAAAGAGTATGGAACGATGATGCCCATCATCCCAAGGGGTGTCCTCCATGATGGACATGATCATCTCGTCAGTGGGAAAAATAACACGAAAAGGATTGGGAGACAACTCATCAAGAGAGGGGATAGAAGGTGTTGCTGATTGAATAGCCTGATAGGTTGATTCAACCAGACTTAACGGCATTACGTCGCCGAAACGCAGATGATCTCTAGGGTCAGCGACAATCCAAGGGTCATGTGACGCAGGAAGTTCATGAGGCACAGTGGAAATAATGTTGATAGAAGCAACTGACGGGCGTGGAACATCGGGCGGTGGAATGGGAAAAGTACCCATTAATGAGGAGTCCTTTAAAAGACCTACACTGATGTTCTCATAACCCGGTGGGGTTTTAGAAATAAATGGCACGTTGCCAGTACGAGTATCAAAATTGAAGAAGGTAAGTTGGTCAATGGTAACAACCTTTCCTTGATGAGGGAAACGTACTACATGGAAAAGTGTTGACACAACAATGCGCATGGAATCGATCCAGCTAGGGCCAAGCAGAAGATTATAATCAAGGGGAGCATCAAAGACTTCCACTTCAAATTGGACCGTTTTACCTTCTAACGTGATAGGCAACGAAGGGAGAACACCGTAAGGCTTAAAACCAAAGCCATTGAAGGATTTAAGAGTATTCTTTGATTCATTCAAGGGAGGAGAGCCAATGGCTTTCCAGCAAGCAAAAGACATTACATAGGTTGAGGCACCCTCGTCAATAACAGTTCGGCAAATGTTCTTGTCAGAGACAACAACTTGTAACTGGAACGCTAGTTGAGTGGGTAAACGAGGAATGTGATCTTCTAAGGAAAAGAATATCATATTCGTATCGGTTGGGTCAATTCCACCTATAGCTTTCAATAGTGCCTTCCATTGTACAGGACAAGACTGAAGGACTTCAAGGGCTGACATCGCTGAAGGTGCCTGGGCCAGATCTTCAACAATGCTGTAGTTCTGGGCTGCACGAGCATGAGGATTGAAAGTTGATTTTCGAATGACACCTTTAGGGGGAGGTCACAGAACTGTGTCAAGGCTTGGGCATTCGATATGAAGAGGACCATTAGTAGGTGGAGTCATTGGAGAGGATTTTACCAAAGCAGCAGGTAAATCGTCAACCTTCTCCTTAGATGGAGTATAATCTTTGGCTCTAGTCGTGAGTGCAATGGTGTTCTGCTTAGAATCACCAGTACACATCAAAACATATGATGTAGTAGAAGAGGATGGTTGGTCCTAAATGACCAACTGAGTCTGTTGTTGAGACGGGAAGGGTTGGGACAAGACAGCCGGTGCAGGGGGTTTCGGGGTTCCCTGAAGGAATTTAGTGACCTCGGCACGTCGTGGACAATCCTTCATGTAGTGATCATCACCACAGATAAGGCAAGGGTATTATGGTTTGCGCTTATCACGATCTTCAACAGGGGTATTTTTGGGTTGCTCTGCTTGATTATTATTTTTTCCCTCCTTATTCTTGCCTCTCCCCTTTTTAGATTTATTTTTACTGGCCGGGGTAGATTGGATGGCATTTACCTCAGAAGTTTTTCCAGTGGGAGTGGCAGGAGACGGAGAATTTTGAACATTAGAAGAAGCAGACTTAGGGTTTGTGCTTGAAACAGAATGCGATTGGGCTTGGGCAGTACCAATCACACCGTCAGTTGTATGAGAGGCAGTTGGAGTAGTTGAAGTGATGGAATCATTAGGATGAGGTAAATCAGGTAGTAAATCATAAAGAGTTCCCATTTGTGAATAAACAAGATCAAGATATTGAGCACGACTTACAGCCTGCTCTTCCGTGACGATGCCACCCATGGCAATATCCTTACCAATTTCGCTCACAAATGATTTTGTAAACCATTCTGCTAGTAACTGATCAGGGAGCTCAAGTTTAATGAGATGTCGTCTCCTTCGCCACTCATGGATGTGATCAGATATATGAGTGCCTTTGTTCTGTTTGAAGGAAGTTAAAATCTTAGTCCCTGTATCATAACGGATTGATAACTGGTAATGCGTGAGGAAAGCCATAGCTAGGGTGTTGAAATCAGAGAAGAAACCTCGTGGTAATTCAATATACCACTTCGCAGCAGAACCTGTAAGGGTTCGTTGAAAAATACGTAGACAAATAGAATCATCCATCAACGAGTTGGATGAACACCATAGATGAAAAGTCATAACATGATTGTTTGGGTCCTCTCCCACTTTGTCGTCAAATTTAGGAATGTCCGATGGAAGCTTAGCTGGAATAACAGGCCATTGGGGAGAGTGACGAATAGGATCATTCAAAATCCTAGACAAATCTGGAAAATCCAAAGTAGCAAGAAAAGGTAATTGTCTATTCACCTGTGGATACTAGTGGCTTTGGGGTGGAAGCCCTGTCGGCAAACCAATAGGACCGTAAGCAGTCTTCCCATAATGGGAAGACCTGGGCTGAGTCGGTGGTGGTTGGAGAGGATAATAACTTGGGGGATTGTATCCTTGAGTGGGGACATGAGTTTGAGCATTCGTACCCCAAATAGGATTAGGTACGCCTAGATATGGTTGGCCTACAGTAGGGACAGGCAAATGTTGCCCCCCAGTCGTTTGAGGAAGATTTTGTAACATCTGATTCCAATACTGGGCCAAAGCAGGAGGTATATTTTGTCCAAAAGGTGAGGTTGGTCCCCCGACTGCAGGCAAAGTTCCAACCGGAAGTTGTGTCCCAATCGAAGGTTGTGTAGGAATGGGATTGTGTCCGGTAAGAGGAAATTGACGCGTACCACCTTTCCCACCAACGGGAATCTACAAGTTTGGTGCAACGGTCAGTATAGTGCCACCAAGATTAAGATTGCCGGAAGGAAATTGAGGGAGTGTCGAAATAAAACTGGGAATATGGTGCCCATGAAAAGAAGGAGCACTAGGAGTACTAGATGGGGTTTGCGGAGGTGTTGGAACAGAAGCATTCAACAAAGCATTCAATGCATGGTATCCGGGTGGTAGTGTCGGAGTGACATTGGGCATTCGTTGGGTGTTTATAGGAGCAAGAAAAACTGTAGTGAATCTGGTTGGGACACTCGTAGTAATAGTGAGATGGGCCATCTCGGCAGGGAGAGTAAAGTGATAAGTAGTATTCAATGGTACAGTCTCTATCTCAGAAAACACCGGAGGGTTGATTTCAGAGACCACAGGTGACTCGGGACTAAAGAGGCCCCTGCAGACGTCTGCTGAACAAAAAGGATCTTGGCCTTCTATACCGGGAAGAGGCTCAACGGGTGATCCAGAAGAGGTAACAACTAATTCTCTGGAAGAATTTAATCACACAAAGGGTCGTTCACCACGGCAAATTCGAAAGCCCTATCTAGTATTGGTAATTCGGAAAGGTTCTAGAGAATCAGTTCGTTCTACTTGTGGAGGTGGTGTAGAAATGTCTAGGACTTCACTCTGCCGAGGAGATTCCTCAAGAGAGCCCTCAGGGGTAGCTGTAGGCAAGGGTTGTGAATCGTCCAAATGCTCTGGAGATAAACCCTGCATTCTACGTGAACGACGTGGGGGAGCTATTGTAAATGAATGACAAGCTCTGCAAAGAAACTCCTATGGTCAACTTTGAGAAACAAACAACACGCGCTAGTAAACAAAATCTAGGAAGAAATCACCAAGCAAACAAAACCTTCTAATTTTGAAGCCACTAGTTGGTGATGAAATCCAACATCACAACAACGAGACGAGAAGGGGCGAGGCTATGGTGGAAAAGTTACGTTGACGACCTGCTTAACGGACTTACACCCTGGTGCAAGATCCTACACATAATCATGGGTATACCCTCCAAGGAGCCCGAGTGAGTCTGGTAAACGTCAATTCCAGGTACCATGAAGACTTTCCCCTCCACAGTCACCTTGGGTAAGAACCTAGAGAGATAGGTCACTAAGGTCACCACAAACAATAGTAAATCCTAGGGGAAAAGTCGACAGTATGATCCACACGCAAGGGCAGGGTATCTAGCCCGAAATCAACTCAAAAGGCTTCCACTCATCATTGTGGGTATAACTCTGAGTGATCCTCATAATATGTGCAATCTCTACACTAACACCAACAAAGCAGGGTGAGTAACTCTATCGATATCAATGCGACCTAGTGTTTGACCCTTGTGTGAGAAGGGCTTCCCAGGACAATATGTTGCAAATGGAATTTAACACTCCCTAACACAAGATGCTATTGTGTGTTTTGTGCTTTTGGAGAATGTATCTCTCTTCCTACTCCAAAGCGCTAGCCTAGCTAAATGTTGGTGTAAAAGAGCCCTAGAAAAGAGTTACTAGATAAATTTTATGATTACTCAATGTTCTTAAGAGTTGTTGTTTACTCAAAGGTAACGGAAATGAAACTTATGTTGTATTAATCTGACCCAAACAATGCAAGGATGAGAATGAAATATATCACTTTTCGTTCAATGAATCTTATGTATGGGAGAGAGAGAAAGTTTTCCAGATCAACCCTGTACTACAATGCAAAATTTCCTTTAAAATGTAAATACAAACAATCACTTATCAAATGACAATGTTATATGTGTCTTTTTTCAAATACTTCAACAATCTCAATAATTTGATTTTCAAAGTTTTCTAAAACGAAAAGAATTTTTGAAATAAAAACCTTTTGCTTACTTTTCAAAAAGGATCCTCACTATGCCAATGAGAATATAGAAAATCAAAAAGCAAAGAATCAAGCAATAACAAACTAAAACAACTCTTTCAATGAAAGCAAAAATAAAGAGCAAACCAAAGTAGTCTTCTCAATTATATAAGAAAATGAGCTTTCAAACCAATAAGCAAAAGAGAAAAACCAAGTACTCAACTTTCAACCAATGACTGGTTCTCAACCAATCAAACACACTCAGAATCTGAAGTCAGAGAGAATGTTTTTGCCAAGAAAAGTTAAGAAACGAAAGTCAAGACACCAAGGACAAGAAAAACCTTGAAATCCTAAGACTATTCACGCATGCAAACTAAAGCAAGAAATATATCAATCAATGGCCCAAGAAACTCATAAGAGGTAATCCAACTAATCTAGGCAATTGGAAAAACCAAAACTCAAATTCAAATTTTGAAAAATAATGTTCGCAGGCAGGCTATATAACACAGTGCGAGAATCACTGATTCTCACAGGTAACACGTTAGCAGGATGCAAGAACCTCGCATTGAAACCTATAGGCAGGGTGTGAACCTTACTAGTTCTCGCAGGCTGCAATGAGGTGCAGTGCGAGAATGCCTAAACTTAATAAAAAAATTGAATAATGAAGTAAAATTAAAAAGACTTCTGGACCCAAAAGGTCTATTAGGATATCTTGAAGACTCAGAGACTGATAGGACAGGAGAAAAATGAAACCAGAGCAAATGGCCACAGAAAAACACAAAAAACCACAAAGAAAATGGGATATCCCCATTGGAGTCACCAATTTTGTTATTGGATAAATCCGTAAGTGCGGACACAAACCAATCTCCCTAGATCCACCTGGATCTAGAACAAATCAAGACAGAATAATACTATTTCCCTAGATTTTAACTATTGAATTAAATAGGAGGCAAGAACCACGAACATACCTTATGATCGCTTCCTTTGGTCTTTGTTGCTCCCGATTCACTTCAGTGCTCTTGTACAGTCAATACCAGAACAATACAAACCAACCGAAGTGATGAAAGCACAATCTATTCAACAATCAATCTATGTATATGATCAAGGTGTTATACAATAAAGTGGAACTAGCTTTATGGGAAAGGGACATATTACTGTATCATATTGATGGAAAGTAAAGATTACAACCTGAGACTTGATGTTGCAAACTTCCTTTCAAAGGCCCTTGGCTCTGACACACACACTTGCTCACTTGCACGAAGAAGATCAACCACCTTTGATAAACTTGCTGGAATTCTCAGCTGTTGTAGCATCAGTCCTTCACATAGTCTTTCACCAATTCTCCAATGTCTTACTTAACCTTGTTTGCTTCTAACCTTTTTCATGAGAATCCCCTCAATATATAGGAGAGAATGAATTAGTTACTTGGATAAGAATGATCCCAAAATATTCCCAAAATATCAGGGAATCCAGTACTTAGATAACCATTCGAATGCCATCTCATCCTTCTAGAAGATTCCCTTCTAGAAACTTCGAGAATTCATCTTTTTCCCTTCTTTAGAAAGAGTTCGCACCCTAGCAGTTCAACACAGTGTGAAATTATCACACCCTGGCTTAAGGCAGCCTATGAGAATCATACATTCTCATAGGAAAATGTATTAGCAGCTTGCAAACCTCCTTCAAAAATGATGTTTCTGGAAAGAGAAGAAAGTAACTTTTCTCAGGAGAAAGTTCTTATGAAGAGCCTGAGTACACCATAATTAATACATCATCATGATAACCAAAATCATGGGTAACACTAGTGAAGGTAGCACTGATCTCCCTCTGCACTTACAAAATTTTCAATATTAAAATCAGTAATGGGGTTAAAAGAATATGCATAAAACGTATGGTGTATGTCTGGTGTAAAAAAGTGTTTTTCAGGGGCAAATATTCATAAAATGTGAAGGATCCATTTTTATTCGGTGATCTTTAATTACATGGCATGTGGTTTTCAAAATATTTTTATTAAGGTATAAAAATATTTTTTAAATATTAAAAAAAAATAAAAAAATTCACCATTACTTTTGGGTTCAATTTTTAAGTAAAAGGTTAATTATTTCATATAAAGGGCTTAGTTGTATAAGCAGTGGTTTTGGAGTGTTTTCTTCTACTAATGGAGAAAACGCAGAGTGCCAAATTGGAAATCGAGAAGTTCAATGGCAAGAACAATTTCGAGATCTGGAAGGTTAATATGCACGATCTACTCGTGCAACAAGGCATGGTGAAGGCGCTTTTGGGAAAATCAAGGCAACCCGCGACATAACAGATGAAGACTGGGATGTGATAGAAGTGAGAGAAATGAGTGCCATACATCTGTGTTTGGTCGATGACGTTGTGTTCAACATTGATGCAGAGAAGACATCAGTTGGTTTGTGGACGAAGCTGGAAATCTTGTATATGACAAAATCCTTGACAAACATGATCTTCCTGAAAAGGAAATTGTACATTTTGCGCATGAACGAAGGTACGAAAAATACTGATCATTTAAATACTTTTAATACAGTTTTAGTCTAGCTGACTTGTAATGATCCCAAGCCATTATGCAAGGATCATCACTGTTTTGGTGTCCTTTTAAAACTTTTTCTGAGTGAGGTATTTCGTCAAACACTTTGTTGATCTACCTTTTAGATGTGTTTATATGTGTGTATGCAGCAAATAACAGAAAGAGATAACCATGGAACATACCTCAACCATATGCAATAAGATAGACAAGCCAAAACATCTCAATTCTTCTCTATTCATAAAATAGAGAAACCTGCTACAATGAAGATGTCGATCTGGGATGCTCAACAGATGGCCAAGAAGATAGAAAATAGATAAGAGCTGCTACAAAATGCTCCCGCTAATACAAAATAATGCCTCCAAAGGATGAATAAGAAATGAAGGTCAATACAAGCAGATCTGAATGCCAAACTCTCCCGCTGAAGAATGCCACACTCCAATAGAAGGCTGAAACCCTCAATAACTCGGCCCTGCTGCCAAAAGTGTCCAATCACCCTAATAAATATGCCAAATGATAGATCGGGTGATGGTAAGAATAACCCAGGTGCCTGAATCTCCAAGCTCCCTCTCAATCTCCGTAGATCTGAATTTCCCACTGAATGGGGTGCCCCGCTGGATGACTGAAACCCTAGCTGGTTCGGCCCTAATGAAGGAGGCCACCAAATGCTCTGAAACTCTCCAAGAATATAGATTGGGCTATGAGAATCCCGTGGGAGAATTTTTGGGCTCAGATCTCAAGCGGATCTCCCTAGATCTGAGTTTTACTAAATCACAGGACGAACTGGTGTGCCCTCTCTCTATCTGCACATGAAACTGATGTAGAATCCTCCTGCAACTGAGTAGATCTGGAACTAGAATGGTGTGGG
>ML777538.1:1522797-1557178 GCA_009831015.1 Picea engelmannii | reverse complement strand
AAAGTGACTTTCATTTTATTAATATTTAATTAATTAATTAAATCACTTTAATTAATTAATTAACCTTTTTACCTTTGAAAAGCTCCTTATCTCTCCTTGTGTCTTCCCTGGCCACTAAAAGTCACTTCTAGCCATCCCATCCTGTAGTGTTTCTCCTCCCGATTCCAATGAGATATTACACTGAGAGGTTCTTCCAAGTAATGTGCCCAAAATGACCTCTTCAGCGAATTCCATTGACTTATAGCTCAAAATAGTCAAAATCATGGAAATCATCGGAATGCAATGAAACCAAAGCCAACCTGTGTGGAATGGCTCATAATGATGGAATATGATCATCAATACAAACTGGACCCCACAATGCCTCTCAAATACCCCTGTACTCTCTCTAGCACCTAGCTGGCTACTCTGGTCATCATAAATCTCTACCCTGTGATAATGTCCCAAAGTGGGGACATTACATGACTAGCATGGGAGTAAAATTCAATTCTGAAGACAAAGAAATTACATTATTGTGTTCTTTTCCCGCGTCATGGGATCATTTTGTTACCTCTATTAGTTTCAGCACGAGATAAATTTTTGATTTTGATGTTATTTTTGGAGCACTGTTGTCTGAGGAAATAAGGAAGAAAACCAATTCAGAAACCTGTCCATATGAGGCGATGATGGTCAGAGGAAGACCTAAAGAAAGAGGACAGGTTCAAAGGGATTTCTCTCAATCAAAGTCGAAGGGAAAAAAGAGAAAGATTAAGTGTTGGTTTTGTGGAAAATCGGGACACCTAAAGAAGGACTGTTGGAAGCGACAACAAGCCTCCAAAGATGACCCTCCAAAATAAATGAAGGAAGTGAACACAACTGAAATAGGTTTAGCAATAGGTTCAGGTATGACTGATGAAGTTTTATCAATTAGTATTGGTTCACGTCATGATCAATAGTGGTTATTAGATTCTGGTGCTTCAAATCATATGTGTCTTCATAGACATTGGTTTGTTACTTACCTGTCTATATATGATGGAATAGTTTACATGGGAAATGATATCTCATGTAAATTTGTGGGAATTGGTAGCATTTGAAGTAAGATGTTTGATGGAACTGTTAAAATACTAACCGATGTGAGACATGTACGTGATATTAGGAAGAACCTAATTTATTTGGGAGTCTTAGACACTGGAGGATATAAGAGTATTGTTTAGGGTGGAGTTATGAAAGTCTACAAAGGAATCTTACTTTTTATGAAAGTGAAGAAGGTTGGTTACCTGTTTCTGTTAGAAGGAAGAGTTGAGTCAGATCATGTGACAAGAGTATCTGAGAATGAAAATGATTATGTTCGACTGTGGCATCAATGGTTGGGCCATATGAGAGAACAAGGATTGAAGGTATTATCTAATCCCAAGTTACTTCCTTGTCTAAAGTCTTTAAAGTTAGACTTCTACAAGCATTGTATTTATAGAAAACAGAATAGGGAGCAATTTAAAACTGGAAGACACACCAGTGAAGGAATCCTTTATTATATCCATTCTGATGTTTGGGGACCATCCCCTACTATTTCATATGAAGGATCATCATATTTTGTAACTTTTATAGATGATTTCTCTAGAAAGGTTTGGGCCTATATGTTGAAAGGAAAGGCTGATTTATTTACTGTTTTCAAGCAGTTAAGAGATTTAGTGGAAAAGAGCACTAGCAAGTCCATTAAATGTTTAAGAACTAATAATGGTGGTGAATTTACGTCAATGGAATTTGAGAACTATTCCAAGGAGTTTTGGATTGATAGGCATAAAACCACTTCCTATACTCCTCAACAAAATGGAGTTGTTGAATGCATGAACATGACTCTTCTAGAGAGAGCAAGGAGTATGCTTAGTAACGCCAATTTGCAGTAGGAACTATGGGAAGAAGCAATAACTACATCTTGTTCTCTGGTGAATCGATCACCATAAACAACAATAGAATGAAATATTCTTGAAGAGGTATGGAAAGGTCACCCTTGTAATTATTCTAATCTTAATGTTTTTGGTTGTGAAGCCTATGGTTTAATTCCGAAAGATCAACATTCTAAATTAGATCCAAAATAAAAAAATGCTTATCTTTGTTGGATATGGTGATGGTATTAAGGGGTACAAGTTGTGGGATCCTACTATCCACAAGATCACCATTAACAGAGATGTAATATTTGATGAATCATCTCTCATCAAATCAGATGTAGATGTTTAAATGAAATAGGAAGAAGTACCTAAGTATTAATAGATTCAGTTTGAAACCAGTTCAAATACAGATGAAAGTGAAAATGAACAAGTTTTTGAAGATGTTCATGAAGCTTTTCCTACAGACGAAGACATGGTTGATGATAACAATAAACAAAATGTGGATGAGCCACAAACTTCCCTAAGGAGCTCTACGTGGGTCAGAAATCCTCCAAGAAGGTATGATGATTTTTTTTCATAAGTTTCTTTGAGTACTAATGATGATGAACCTTCATGCTATCAGGAAGCTACGAAGGGTTCTAACAGTGATAAATGGAAAGAAGCAATGAAGGATGAAATGAAAGCATTAGAGAGGAATGCCACATGGGACCTGGTAGAACTTCCAAGAGACAGAAAAAATGTAGGTTGCAAGTGGGTATACAAGTTGAAGAAGGGTGTTGATGATAAGGTGGAAAGGTACAAAGCAAGGCTGGTTGTGAAAGGATATTCTTAGAAAGAAGGTATTGACTTTCATGAGATTTTTTCACCAGTTGTTAAGTCTGTTTCAATTAGAACTGTGTTAGGATTGGTTGCATTACTTGATTGGACTTGGAGCAGCTAGATGTTAAAAATTCCTTCTTACATGGAGATTTGGATGAGGAAATTTACATGGAAAAACCTGAAGGGTTCATTCAGAATCACAGCAAGAAATTTGTTTGTAGGCTTAATAAATCATTGTATGATTTGAAGCAGTCGCCTAGACAATGGAACAAGAAATTTGACTCTTTCATGGTGAGCCAAAATTATACAAGGAGTGAGCATGATCATTGTGTCTACATTAAGAAATTGAATAATGGCATATTCATTATCTTAGTACTATATGTTGACGATATGATTTTAGAACGAAAAAGCATAACTGAGATCAACAAGTTAAAGGCTCATATGGCTAGGACGTTCGATATGAAATATCTAGGAGAAACAAGGCAGATTTTGGGCATGGAGATATTCAAAGACAAGAGGAATGGTAAGATTTGATTTTCACAACAGAAGTATGTTGAGAAGATACTTTTGAGGTTTGGTATGAATGATGTGAAACCAGTTTCAATCCCTTTGGATTCCCATTTTAAGGTTTCTTCAAGTTTATGTCCTAGTACAAAAGAAGAAAAGGAATATATGTCTCGAATACCATATGCTAATGCAGTAGGAAGTTTAATGTATGTGATGGTTAGTGCAACACCAGAGATTTCACGTGCAGTTAGGGTTGTCAACAGGTATATGGAAAATCTAGGTAAAGAGCACTGGGCAGCAGTGAAATGGGTGCTTTGGTATTTGAGAGGCACAAGTCATTACTGTATCACTTATAATAGTGGTTTTGAATTAGTCTGTGGATATGTTGATTTTGATTTTGCAGGTGATTTGGACAAGAGAAGGTCGACTTCATGGTATGTCTTTACTCTTGCAGGTGGAGCTATTAGTTGGATGGAAAAAACTACATAACATTGTTTCTTTATCCACTATAGAAGAAAAATACGTAGATGGTTCACAAGCTTGCAAAGAGGTAGTTTGGTTGAAAGGTTTGTTTGGTGAGTTTCAAAGGATGCAGGACAAAGTAAATTTACTTTGTGATAGTCAAAGTGTTATTCACTTGGCTAAGAATCCAGCCTACCACACTAAAAAAAACATATACCTATCAAGTACCATTTTGTAAGACAGGTCATCGATGAACATGGATTCTCTTTTGAGAAAGTGCATACAAAAGAGAACTGCGCAGACATGTTCACAAAACCAGTACTGTTAGAGAAGCTATGATGTTTCTTGGCTTTTCTTGGCTTGCAAGAAAGGTGATGAACAAAATGAAGGAGCAAGGTATCAGGTTGATTGTTGTCAAGGTGTAGATTGTTGGAAACTGGTGACAACAAATTCCTCCAGGATTAGGATTTCAGATCCTATAATCTATCATTGGTTGTAACCAATAATACCAAGTTAGAATATGGATGATATTACATTTACTAATCAGTTTCCTGTGTAAATGTATATAAATTCATGCAAGTTCATAGAGGCAGATGAGTGTGAGTGAGATACTGTAATATCCATGATCTAAATAATAATACAACCGATGACTTTGCTTGGTGGACGTAGCCCAAATCTTGGGTGAACCACATATATATCTATGTTATTTAATTTTGTGTGACTATGCTTGGCTTATGATATTTGTGTTTCCACATTTACAAATATAACACATATTCATATTACATATATCTTCATGTCTATAAACAGTGATTTTCAAATAGTATACAAATGCATGCTACAATAGTTGTACCATTAATATGATTAATGTTCAAAATGGTTTCTCAACAACCTGTATATTCATTGGAAAGGTAATTTACAAAAATGATAGGTACATTCTTTTGAAAAATAATTTACAACCTGTATAATCCATGAGACCCTGTTTAAAAATTTATTAGAATGGAGTTCCCTAAGGTCAGGACTCTTGTACCACTACTAGATACAATCTAAGAAGTTTTGTCTAAGATCCAATATCAAAACGCAAATACCTTTCTAAGCAAGAGGGCTTCCCTGTTACGCTCCCGTCAATTTCTACAAACCTTCAAGGGGTAAGATGATAGATTCTGAAATTTGTGCTAGGAAAATTTAGTGAAATTAATAATAAACAAGATGAGATAGTACTTAGCTTGAGTCGACATTGGAACAATTCACTATCGACGCTTGAAACCATGATCTTTCCACAACCCAAAGGGGGAGGAGTGGACCAAAGAACGGTTGATGGGTACCCTCGCAAAAGGAAACAGGGCCCCATCATTAGTTATTGTAATTGAAAAGTAATAATTTGATGCTTAATACTCTAAACCATAAATTAAATAGTGTTAAAACATTTAAACATAGTCAAAATTATAGTCGAGAAACCCCACAGAGGGCAATCTTTAGCTGTGTAAATTATACATAACCTAAGTAACGATTTTCTGCCAGAGAGGAAAGCAAATAAAAAGAAAAGAACATATTCATAATACAATTTTGTCTAAACTTGTATCGGGTTTAGTTTGGATTGTAAAATATAGTAAAATCTATAAAATAGGGATCAATGGCGCCAATATGGTTTCCCTGTAGGATTTCGGGGATTGAAACTCTCGGATAGAGGGATGTTATTTTGAGGTTTATATTCTCCTATGCCATATAGAACCCATGAGATTAATCTTATTTCAAAAATGGAGTATTAAAATACAATTTATACATAGAGTGAAACAACAATTATTCCTCAGAGGTAAATCGTTTCAATCCTGAGGGTTTAGACAGAATACAAAAGGCATCTACCACATTTCTTTGTCTAAACGAAAGTAAATTAAGGGTTTCTATATAAAGTATAAAGAGAAATTTAAGTAAAAAAGTTTAGGATATAATTATATGCAAGTAATTTAAGAAAATACAAGTGCAATCAATAAAATAGAGGGACGATGTCATGATAGAGCGATATGCATATGGACCATTACTTAAAATTACAGACAGTAAATCATGAACCAGAGGAATCAAATCACCATTGCATAATATTTATACAAACACCAAATGTAAACTATAGATAGAGGGTGGTTACCATGCTTTCATATGAGGTTGTTCACGAGTTTGTGCAAATGATAAAGGAAGTAAATTGTCTGAATCCATAAATCCATTGGAAATTTTAACCTATATGTCTATCTATCTATTGCACATAGAACTATAGTCCACAGTGTGGTAATGTAAATAATCAAAGTCATGAGATTTAAGAACGGTGTATATGATCACTTGGAGTGCTAACTTTTCAATATTCCATAACTTACCATGATTTTGACAGTGGGGGTATGTCACACAGGGCCTGGATGTTGGGATTTCCATGAATATTAAATGAAGATAAAACAAAGGAATCTTCAAACTCGAGAGCTTGGAAAGAAACAGTTGTAGAGGAGGAATGTAAACATGACTGCCAAAACAAGTTATCCATAAATTTTTACATAATAATAAAGGTAACAAAGGATGTTATGGGTTACCTTGTATAACCAGAAGGCTATACAGAGGTGCGTCCTCCATTGATTACCACTCTAAAGTCATTTCCACATTTCTAGAAACCCACACAGAGGAAAATGTTCTAGGGTTAACGCTGAGACGCTTAAAATGTCGTAGTCATAGTTTTTGGGTGAACACAGAACCAAAGGGGGAAAAACAATTTTGGTGGTGACCTCGAAACAATTGCATAGTGGGAAGTAATGGGTGACAGGAAATGCAGTACATTTTCCTTGTGAAGTTTCAAAGGTGGTGAGTCGGTAATGGGCACGGCTGCCTAACTGTCCATCTCAAGAAATACATCACAGTCCTTCCTTTAATCGATTCAAACAATGTTAAATGCCTACAGGTCGAAAATACCCACGCCATTAACATGAGCTCAGATCCCATTCAATTCTTGGCCATGTCACCAAGACGAGTGGGGTTTCAAACTATTTGATTTAGGGTTTAGGTGTGGTGTAAGTGCAATACCGTGGGAATTAGGGTATATGACCTGTCATGCCCTCGTTGGAAAACAACCTTATAACCACCGAATGTAAACTATAGATAGAGGGTGGTTACCATGCTTTCATATGAGGTTGTTCACGAGTTTGTGCAAATGATAAAGGAAGTAAATTGTCTGAATCCATAAATCCATTGGAAATTTTAACCTATATGACTATCTATCTATTGCACACAGAACTATAGTCCACAGTGCGGTAATGTAAATAATCAAAGTCATGAGATTTAAGAACAGTGTATATGATCACTTGGAGTGCTAACTTTTCAATATTCCATAACTTACGATGATTTTCACAGTGGGTATATGTCACACAAGGCCTGGATGTTGGGATTTGCACGAGTATTAAATGAAGATAAAAGAAAGGAATCTTCAAACCTAAGAGCCTGGAAAGAAACAGTTGTAGAGGAGGAATGCAAACATGACTGCCAAAACAAGCTATCCATAAATTTTTACATAATAATAAAGGTAACAAAGGATGTTATGGGTTACCTTGTATAACCAGAAGGCTAGACAGAGGTGTGTCCTTCATTGATTACCACTCCGAAGTCATTTCCACATTTCTGGAAACCCACACAGAGGAAAATGTTCCAGGGTTAACGCTGAGACACTTAAAATGTCATAGTCATAGTTTTTGGGTGAACACAGAGCCAAAGGGGGAAAAACAATTTCGGTGGTGACCTCGGAACAATTGCATAGTGGGAAGTAATCGGTGACAGGAAATGCAGTACATTTTCCTTGTGAAGTTTCAAAGGTGGCGAGTCTAGAATGGGCACGACCGCTTAACTATCCATCTCAAGAAGTACGTCACATTCCTTCCTTTAATCAATCCAAACAATGTTAAATGCCTGCAGGTGGAAAATATCCACACCATTAACATGAGTTCAGAGCCCATTCAATGCTTGGACATGTCACCAAGACGAGTGGGGTTTCAAACTGTTTGATTTAGGGTTTAGGTGTGGTGTAAGTGCAATATCGTGGGAATTAGGGTATATGACCTGTCATGCCCTTGTTGGAAAACAACCTTATAACCACCCTCCGTAATGATATTCTGTGTGCGTTGAGTAACTATTTTCAAATATGCTATGGCAGGCTTTACTTTTGGTTGGCTACCATGTTAAATAAGGCTAATGAGATATGACATATGTGTATAACAGGTAAGGTAAGATTTGTATTATATGTAAAATCAAACACATGCATATATGTTTGTATTTGTTAAGAATGAAGAGTCAAGAAGTTTTAATGCACCTAACAAATTTTTTTTATTGTGGTAATTTTGGTGTACATTACATATGGTATCAGAGATGAAGTTTACAACACTTGGACCTTAGGGCAAGTCCAAATTAGTTTAGTGCATTTTTTTTTTGGTTAAAAGAAAAAGCTAGAAAAATATTTGTTGTTACAAACAATTTTTTTTTTTGGTCTATTGTAATGATGGAATCACAGAACAAAGAGAAGGCCATAATTGAAGAGAATTCTGATCAAGAAACTCCTAAATAACCTGGACATAACAACGATGTAATTTCAGCCACCCAGGTTTTGGAAACAATGAGAAACCTTATCGTGGAACTGCAAGTGTTCAAGGCTGATAATGAGAAACTGAAAAAGGAACACAAAGACCAGAAATAAATAAATGAAGTGTTGTTGTGCAACATAGTAACAAATAAGATTCCAAAAGACAACGACAAGGAAGAAGAAGTAAAAAAAAGAGCCTATAAAAATTCTGGTCCTGAAACAGAAAATGAGGACAGTTCTTCCAAGAGCACACAAGTAGCAGAAAACAAAACATCCACAGGAAGAAAAAGAAAATAGGTGGATCACCTGGAAAGTGAATTCAATAAGATCAAACCATCCACCTTTGACAAAGAATCCAGAATGGATGAGGAGGTTGAAGCATGGTTACTGGATATAACAAAATACTTCCAGAGTTACAATCATTCTAGTAACATGAAAGTCTAAATGACCATTTATAACCTGAAGGGAAAGATGAGTATCTAGTGGCAAGAACTGAAATTGGCCAAGGGATTAAAAGAAAAACAAATGGAATGGACGGATTTCAAGAAATACTTCAATAAATAGTATTTATCATAAAGCTATTACGAAAGAAAGACTAATGAATTTTATGAGCTAAGACTCAGACAAATGACCATGGACGATCTGATGAATACATTTCTTGAATTATTAATATTTGTGCCATACATCAAGGAATACAAAGTAAAAATACAATGGTTCTTAAGTTGTTTTCCACAATAATGCAAGGACATAATTGAATTCGACAATCCCAAAAATTTAATCAAAGTTTTTAGAAAGGCTCGGATGTGCTATGATATGTACAAACATAATTATGAAATTCTTAAGGCATGGAAGGATAACAAACATGACAGAATAAATCAGCGGAAGAAAGGCTTCCAACCAGCCCCTTTCCGTAATATGGGAAAGAACTTCCAAAGGAAATATTTTCATTATAACAACCAGAATAACCAAGGGAGAGGTAGACAAGTTAACCTGGGAGCCAAGAAACTTGGGGACAACCCCATGGAACCATTAAAATGTTGGGAGTGTGGAGAACCTCACTTGAGGAGGAACTGCCCATGTTTAACTTCTGTAGCAAGGACCACAATCAATAACCTGCAAGAAGCCTCTATAATAGGATATGTGGGAAGAAGCATGCACAGAGTTAATGCAGTTGTAGATGATAGACGAGATGATCATCAATCCACTATAGTGGAGGTTGAAGGTAAAATTCATAATAATCGCATCTCTATTTTAATTAACCTAGGAGGTAGTCTGATTTATGTTACTCATGGTTTAATTGATTCAAATAAACTCAAGAAAGTGAAGCATGCTAAGTCCTGGTTAGTACAATTAGCGACAAGGACTAAAAGAAAAGTAACAGATATCATTTCTGAATGTGAACTCAATTTAGACAGCCAAAATATAAAGTTAAATACGAATATTTTACCTTTTGGATCTTACGATATAATTATTGGGATGTACTAGTTAGAAAGACGTAAAGTAATTTTAAACTGTTATGAAAATTCACTTGCTTACAGAGACGAAAACAAAATAGCTAGAACAATACAAGGAATCATAAAACCAGTCTCAATTAGGTAGATTTCAACCATGCAGTTTAAGAAATGCATGAATAAAGGTTGTCAAATTTATGCTATTCAAGTAACTAATCTGTTAGAAAAGGAAGATAAAATGAGTATAGAAGACTTTACAATCTTGCATGGCTTTAGAGATGTATTTGTGGACGAAATACCAGAACTACCTCCAATAAGAGAGAGATTTCTCTATTGATCTACTACCTGGATATGCCACGATATCTAAGGCACCCTATAGGATGATTTTGCCCGATTTAACAAAGTTGAAATTAAACTACAAGAATTTTTGGATAAGGAATGTATCATACCAAGTGTCTCGCCTTGGGGAGCACCGATCCTTTTCCTTAAAAAGAAATATTGAACTTTAAGATTATGTATTGATTATCGACAATTAAACAAGATGACAATTAAGAATAAGTATCCTCTACCCAGAATTAACGACTCGTTTGACCAAGTGAGAGGAGAAAATATTTTCTCTAAGTTAGATTTAAGGTCTGGATATCACCAAGTCAGAATAAAGGAGGAAGATGTAAATAAAACAACTTTTAGAACAAGATACAGACACTATAAGTTTGTCGTAATTCTGTTTGGTCTTACTAATGCACCAACAACCTTTATGTGCTTGATGAATAGTATATTCATTCAATATTTGGATACATTTGTATTGGTATTTATCGATGACATTTTAGTTTACTCGAAAATAGAAGAAGAAAATGAAGAGCATATGAAAATAGTATTGCAGACTTTAAGAAAACACAAGTTGTATGCAAAGTTTGATAAATGAGACTTCTACCAAAGAAGAATACAGTACCTAGGAGATGTGATATCTGAATAAGCTATTGCAGTCGATCCAAAGAAGATAAAATCCATTATGGGATGGCCTATCCCTAAGGATGTAGCTGACATCAGATCATTTATGGGAATTATCGATTACTACGACAGATTTATCAAAGGATTCTCTAAGATCGCATATCCAATCACATCTCTATAGAAAAAGGGAATAAGGTTTACTTGGTCATAGAAATGTCAAGACAACTTTAATAAGCGAACAAAAGTGTTAACTACAACACCTATTCTAAGGGTAGCAGACCATGATAAAGACTTTATAGTTTTTGTGGATGCAAGCAAAGAAGGATTGGTAGGTTTCATAACTCAAGAGGGGCACATTGTCTGTTACTAATCACATAAACTAAATGATAATGAAAGGAACTACGTCACACATGACTTGGAATTAGCAATTGTAAATCATGAGAAAAAAATGTGGCAAAATTATTTAATGGGGAGAAAAATTTTGTTGCTAACCGATAACAGTGGTGTGAAATTCTTATTCAGTCAACCAGATCTTAATGCACGACAAGAAAGATGGTTGGCCTTCTTGAGTGAATTTGATTTCAAAGTAAGAAACATTAACGGAAAAGAAAACAAAGTTGCAGATGCCCTAAGCCGAAGGACTAATGGACTTTTTGAGATAAGTATTAGCAAAACATAAAACAACATTGAACAAAGAATAAAATCTACAAGTTGTAATGGCGAAAAATATATCAAAACAGTAGCAAATTTACAAGAAACTGCAAAACAAATTGGACAAAACAGATCTGAGTTTGGATAAAAATGGAATACTAAGGTTCAAAAACAGGTTGTAAATCCCTGATTCTGCTGATTTAAAGTCAACAATTTTGGATGAATTGCACAAAAAGCCATATTCTGGTCATCCAGGATACCAGAAAATGGTAACATCTTTCAAAAAATTATTTTTATGGCCTAACATGAAAGGTGAGACAAATGAATACTTATCTAAATGCCTAGATTTTCAACAGGTGAAGGATGAACATCAACATCCAGCCGGCCTTCTACAACCTCTACCTATACTAGAATGGAAGTGGGAGATTATCTCGCTGGACTTCATCACATGTTTGCCTAAAACTCAAAAGCAAAATTACTCGATTATGGTAGTGATTGATAAACTTAGCAACTCTGAACATTTTATACCTATGAAATCTACTTATAAAGAAATTAATAAAGCTGAAATGTTTATGAAGGGAATATTTAGATTGCATGGAATTCCAAAAATGGTGATTTCGGATAGAGATGTCAAGTTTCGTCAACATTTTGGAAAGAATTGTTTGGAGGATTGTATACTAACCTAAATTTCAGCACAAGATACCATCCACAAATGGATGGGCAAATCGAACGAATGAATCAAATTGTGGAAGTAATGTTACGAATGTACGTAAGAACAAAAAAAACTAAGTGGGAGGAATACCTACACTTAGTGGAATTTGCGTACAATAATGGCTACCAGACGTCAGCTAAGATGAGTCCCTTCAAAGTATTGTATGGCAGAAAATTTACCACTCCTATTAGTTGGGATAACCCAGTTGAGAGACTGACGATGGGACCAAAAATGCTCCAGGAAATGGAGAAAATGGTAACAAAGGTACAACAAAATTTAAAGGAGGCACAAGATAGACAAAAAATCTACACAGATTTAAAAAGGAGACACTAGGAATTTCAATTTGGGGACCATGTATACTTGAAAGTCAAAGCAATGAGAATCTCTCTAAATCTAGGAATCTATTCAAAGTTGGCATCCAGGTTTTGTGGCCCCTTTGAGATCTTAGCTTGAATTGGACCCGTGGAATATCAACTTTCACTTCTTGCAAATTTAAAAGTTCATAATGTTTTTCATGTTTCTTTGTTGAAAAAGTATATTCATGATCCTACTCACATCATTGATTGGAACATGTTGTGGGTGGAACCAGAAGGCTAGTTCCAAGTGGAACCTCTACGCATTCTAGACAAGAAATAAACGATACTAAGGAATAGAGCCATCGCCCAGGTAAAAGTGCAATGGAAGAACTTTAGTCCTGAAGAGGCCACTTGGGAATTGGAGGAGAATTTGCATAAATCTTATCCAACCTTATTCCAAGAAAGGAATGAAAACTGAGGATAGTGTTGTACTTAAGGGGGATAGGATGTAGTATCCCCCAAAATAATTAATTATTAAAGTCTAAATGTACTTGGGAATAAATTTCCGTATTTGGAAAATTCAAATTTGGAAATTATTTTCCATTTATGTCAAATCCAAATTTGAAATTTGATTATTGTAATTAATTATTTATGACCGTTGGACAATGATTTGATTTTCCCAACTAACTTCTTGATTGTGACACATGTAAAAGAAAAATATTTTTATATATTTAATGTTGGAAGACAAATGGAACAACCAGGTTGAAAATAGATGACCATGACTCCATGATTGGGGAACAAATTTGAGTTACCTCAAGGATGAATTTTACAAGTGGAAAATGAGGAATTTGACCACTAACAGCCCCTAAAAATCATGGATTTGTAAAGCTGCGAAAATTCCCAGGGAGGGAAGGAAAGACCTGGGAACAAGATGCACAATATATACAACATATGGAGGAGGTAGGGCGCTACTTAATATGTTGGATAAATGATACTACTTTATGTTATGAACATTGTTTAGTGTGAGGCAAGGGAGTTTATGATCTATAGAAAAGAATTGTAGCAAAGGATGACCATTTCAATTTTCCCTTGTGGACTCATGGTCAGACTAGGGGGTGAACGAAGCAAGTAACTTGGTTGTTCTGTTATACGGTTGGGTGGAATGTAGTTGTTCCATTTGTGTCCCGACATTAGGTTAAAATAAGCATATTTACTTGTACTCTGGTTAATATTCGCTTGATTTCCACTATTAGAAGTATGATGGGATTTTGTGATGTTAGGACATATTTAAATGATTGACAGAATGTATAATATTATGTTGATTACCATTGTTAGAAGTGTGACGGGATTTATGTGATGTTAGTATATGTATAAATTCTTGACTGAATATATACATATAGATACTCATACGATAGAAAAGATTGAGTTATTGTATACTTCTATTATGTTTAAATGTGGTTATACATCCTGTGCATCACTGTGTAGACATACCTATATATTCATGCAACGGAAATGATAGAAATGGTTAGAATTTTTCTATGGGTTATATATATATAAAGAAAATTCCTATCGATCCTTGAATTACATGACTGTATAAGGAATTACCATTTCAAAGTTGTACAAGTGCTATAAAAGAACATATGGGATATTTATCAGTCCATATTCATATTACATATATCTTCAGGTCTACAAACAATGATTTTCAAATAGTCTACAAACACATGCTACAGTAGTTGTACCATTAATCTGATTAGTGTTCAAAATGGTTTCTCAACAACCTGTATATTTATTGGAAAGGTAATTTACAAAAATGACCGATATAATCTTTTGAAAAATAATTTACAACCTGTATAATCCATGAAACCCTAGTTAAAAATTTATTACAATGGAGTTCCCTAGGGTAAGGACTCTTGTACCACTAGTAGACAGAATCTAAGAAGTTGTGTCTAAGTGCCAAAATCAGAATGTGAACACCTTTCTAAGTAAGAGGGCTTCTATGTTACGCTCTCGTCGATTTGTACAAACCTGGAATGGAGAAAACGATAGTTTCATAAATCTATGCTAAGAAAATTGAGTGAAATTAATAATAAACAAGATGATATAGTACTTAGCTTGAGTCGGCATTGGAACAGTTCACTACCAGCACTTGAACCATGATCTGTCCACAACCCAAAGGGGGAGGAGTGGACCCACGAATGACTGATGGGTACCCTCGCAAAAGAAAACAAGGCCCATCATTAGTTATTGTAATTGAAAAGTAATACTTTTGTGCTTAAGACTCTAAACCATAAACTAAATAGTGTTAAAACATTTAAACACACTCAAACGTGTAGTCGAGAAACCCCAAAGACAATAATATTTGTCTGTGTAAATTGTACAGAACCTAAGTCATGATTTTCTGCCATAGAGGGAAGCAAATGAAAAGAAAAGAACATATTCAGAATATCATTTTTTATAATCTTGCATCTAGTTTAGACTGGATTGTAAAATACAGTGAAATCTATGAAATAGGGATCTATGGTGCCAATACGGGTTCCTTGTAGGACTTTGGGGATGAAAAATCTCAGACAAAGGGCCGGTATTTTGGGGTTTATATTCGCCTATGCCATATAAAACCCATGAGATTAATCTTATTTCAAAAACAGAGTATTAAAATACGATTTATACATACAGTGAAACCACGATTCTTCCTCGGAGGTAAATCATTTCAATTCCAAGGGTTTAGAAAGAATACGAAAGGCATATACCACATTGCTTTGTATAAACAAAAGTAAATTAAGGGTTTCTATAGAAAGTACAAAGAGAAATTTAAGTACAGAAGTTCAACATATAATTATATGCAAGTAATTTATGCAAATACAAGTGTAATCAATAACACAGAGGGACGATGTCATGGCATAGTCATATGGATATGGACCATTACTTAAAATTATAGATAGTAAATCATGAACTAGAGGAATTAAATCGCCATTGCATAAGATTTATATAGACACCGAACGTACACTATATATAGAGGGTGGTTACCATGCTTTCATATGAGGGTGTTCACGTGTTTGTACAGATGATAAAGGAAGTAAATAGTCTGAATCCACAAATCCCTTGGAAAGTTTAACCTATATTTCTATCTATCTATTGCACACAAAACTATAGTCCACAGTGCAGTAACGTAAATACTTAGAGTCGTGAGATTTAAGAATGGTGTATATGTTCACTTAGAATGCTAAATTTTCAATATTCCAGAACTTACCACGATTTTCACAGTGGGGATATATCACAGAGGGCATGGATGTTAGGATTTGAACAAAGATTAAATGAAGATAAAAGAAATGAAGATTCAAACCCGAGAGACCAGAAAGAAGCAGTTACAGAGGTGGAATGAAAACACGACTGCCAAAACAAGATATGCATAAATTGTTACAGAATAATAAAGGTAACAAAGGAAGTTTTTGACTACCTTGTACAATGAGAAGGCTAGACGAAGGTGCGTCCTCCATTGATTACTAGGCCAAAATCGTTTCCAAATTTTTGGCCACCCACATAGAGGAAAATGTTCCAGGGTTATCGCTGAGATGCTTACAATGTCAGAGTTAGAATTTTTGGGTGAACACGAAGTCAAAGGGGGCAAAATGATTTCAGTGGTGACCTCAAAACAGTTGCATAGTGGGAAGTAATGGGTGAAAGTAAACACAATACATTTATATAACTCATGAGTCATTTCAACAATCGATAGGTTCCAATGAAGATTGAAGAGGGTTGGTGAAATTCACACTACATATAGAAAATTGACACAAGGTTCTGACAAACAAATCAATTCACCTAGTGACAATAATCCGTGTTCGATAATTTTTATTTATGTCATCAGGTTCTACTATCGTTTTGGTTCTATTATTGTTAATTTTCTCAAATGTGTGTAATTTCCTTTAATTAGATTATCTTTGATGTTGTAATCAAATATGTTATTATAAGTTCTAAGTTTTACCAAAGATAAATTCTATTAAATTAAACATGTCCTCAGAAAAATTTAGACACAAATCACAACTCGTTAAATTGGACCGCGGTGATAGATATGTATTAGAAAATCACAGAGTGATATGTTCAACAAATTATTTATATTCAATAGTAAGCATTGTGCAAGGGACAATGATTATGTGAATTCACAATTATTTAGTATTTGACATTATTTGTTTAACGCTCTTCCATTAAGTACATGAATTCATTGTTCATCTAAAATTCGTAGGAGTTAAATTCTAGGTAAATGAAGATAGGAGTAACATGTTCTTATATGAATAATTTTATATTTGACTTTTTATGTTAGATTCTTATTCCATCATTGCATATGGACTCAATATATCTATGAATATTTTGATTGATTAAACATACATGGGCGTAGCCAATTCTCACAAATTAGAATTCTATATCTAACCAATTATAGTCGAAACCCACAATAATCCTCTCTACCTCCATAAAAACATTCTCTCGAAGTGTTGTGTAAAAAGAAGAATAGAATTTGCATCCCTTGGTATGATAACAAGCATAAAATTTCAAGAAAAGCTATTAGTGATTCCTGTAATGAGTCTTTGAAATATGATAAGAATAATAGATACAAAGCCCTGATTAAAAGGAAAAAGAGGGACTGCATAAATAGAAAACAAGAGAATCTTTTGCACCTTTCTAAGCTAGATCGAAGTAAATTTTGGAGGAAAATTATGACTCATAAAAATAAATAAAATTCTATGATTCCCTTGATAGATTGGAATTCCTACCTTTAAAATGTTTACAAATCCTGTAATGTATTGAACAAAATTACAAAAGTTTCTATAGAATATTATGTTTTTCCTATAGAATACAAAATTTGGGTTTAAGGGACTTGCAAAAAGGAAATCTAGGGACATCAAGGGATATAAAAATGAAATATTAAAAATTGGAGGGCCTATTATGATCCATCTACACAATCTCTTCAATTTAGTAGTCAAGAACAGATTCCCTAAACCTTGCACTCAAAGCCTCATTGTACCTATTTTTAAATGTGGGGATAAAATCAATCCCTCTAATCATAGTACCATTATGATTAGCCCCATTTTATCCAAGATATATGGAATTATTTTGGAAAAGAAGATAAGAATATGGCTAGAAGGCCATGGAAAAAGAGCTAAAGTTCATACCAATTTTAGAGGTTAGCATTCAACTGTAGACCACCTTATTGTTGATGTTTGTGGTAACATCAGACATGTACTTCCACATTGTCTTGTGTCTAGCATGTGGAATTTGTAGAAATTATTCTATTTTTGAGTTTACTTTAGTTAAAAAGAATTAATTAAAGTAACAGTGTTTTTATTAGTAATTGATTTATTTAAGGAATATGCTTAGCATGCAGCATAGATGATTTTAGGGGCTAAATTTCATAAATGGGATAATTTTCCATGGTTTTTTTCCAAAAAATGATTCCCCAATTCCCATTTTTTGTAAAAGCAATTCACCCAAATTCCATAGAACAAAATTATTTTACCTTAAAAATCGCTAAAATCTTACAGAATCTATATAAAATCCTTATAAATTTGAATATTTTTACCAAACTATCGCCAAACATTTTGGATTTTTCATATTACGGACTTGTAAGAGTAGCCCAGGTTTCTACATTATAATATAAATTTACATCCTTGAAATCATCCTTGGCATGCAACATGTAATCCAAATTGTAAGTGAGTGTGAGGAGTAATCTCAACAATAGATCACTTTCGAGATTAGAAATAGATTTTAAATCATGATTATAAAAGCAACGTTGGGGTAAAGGAGAAGTCAATTTCAATGAGAGATCAAAGTGAGATACTTTTGATAGGAGATAAAAATCATGGAATTGTGATGAGAGGTCGAGGTCGAGAGTCTTGTCTTGAGGGATTCGACACAGACGACACTTTGAGAGGAAGTCACTTTGGTGAGAGACCAAGGTTGAGGATAGAAAAGAATACATTTTTCTAGTGTGAGGAGTGTAGGAGCAAAGGAGTACCTTTTATTACACTAGACCGAGAAGATATCATAGGTTGGGTGATTCAAGAGATTTCATCCAAGTGTTGATTACATGGTTGTATCACAAAGGATGTGATTCCAGATATTCGATAGGTGGAGAAGGAATTCAATTTAGAGGTCATACAGGTGAAGGAGGAGAGAGATAAAAAGCATTGCAAGTGGGATTTAGTGAACAGAAGCCACAAGAAATGTTAGATCATATATATCTTGTCATATAGAATTTTTGTATAGATATGTGTTTCGTAGTGTGTCAAATTGTGTATATATGTAGATCACAAGATGGTAAATCATGTATTCCTTGGGAAATGTGTTAGTACAAGGTTGTACAATAGCACATGAATTTCCAGGTTTGGATACAATGTATATTTCTCTTAGTGGGCCATTTTCCCTATTATGGGAGCCCTAATTTGACCTTAATAAATGCATCATTGGACTAGTTTTCCCTCTAGAGTTTTTTTCTAGGTGTTTACACACGAAAATATTGGTCTTTATGTGTTCTTGATTCAGTTTCCTTGTTTATTTTTTCCCTGCATGTTTAGTTGATTACTGAGTTGTTCTTTTATTAGATAAAGTGATTTTATTTTGAGCTAAATACCCAATGTTGAGTAGAGTGGTAAAAAATCAACATGGTATTAGTGCAAACCAAGGGTTGACTCTGCTAGAAAATAACCATGGTATCAAAGAAGATTCTTTGAAGAAAAGAGTGAGCCTAGTCACTCAAGGGAGGAAACCAAGAGGATAGATCTTATCAGGCTGATAACCAGCAAGGGAAATCGAAGGAAAGATTCCATGGAAGCTATAGTTTCAGCATAGGGTTATCAAATCACATCTTCGATATGGTGAACACATTGGAGATTGGGGACGATTTAAAGGGGAAACAAACTTCTGGGCTTGGAAGGAAATGTTTATTCTTCTATTAGAGGAGAATGACCTCAATGCTTATGTTGAGGTTGTGGTTGCAAGTCCTACTGATCTGCAAGAATTAGAAGCTCACAATAAGAAGGAAGTGAATTCCAAGTGAGTGTTTATATAATCTATAAAGGATCACTTAATTCCACACATTGAAGAGAAGAAATATACCAAGGAAATGTATGATGTTTTTTTTAGTTTATACCAAAAAAAGAATACTGACAAGTTTCTACATTTGAAGCACCAACTTCAAGTTGTTAAGATGTTGAGTGAGGACATAGTTGTGAACTATCATATGAAGATTACAAAGATCCCATATCAACTTGCAATCATTGGCGATATAGTATAGGATGTTGACTTGGTGAATATATCATTAATAGGTATTCCCATGTCATTGGAACCTTTTCTATAAAGGATGTATGCACGATAGATAGTGCCAAGTTTTGATATACTATTGATGACTATATCTGTCAATACCCATAGTAAGCATAATTATAAAATTGAAATTATGCTTAGATATGGATTCAAGTTGCTCCAAAACTATTTTGCATGCACAATTATCTATCAACAAAGATCCCAAATTCTTTGTTATGGGGACCAAAACTTTAGCGCTTAAATTTGGGTGTTAATCCTTATTCACTTGACCCAACAAATAACTATGCTAAATAATTATTGACTAGATCCTTTAATATATGTTCATTGATTCCTTTATCTCACCAAATGACCATGTGCCACAACCACAGGCTTAGCACCATCGAAATTAAATTTGTGTAGGCCATCGGACCCCTCACACGACTCATCTCCCACCATTGATAGTCACAGGATGGACAATCCTAAATGCACCTCAGAATGTTGCGTTCATACTAGAATCTGAAAAGAATACGCTGATGGATGCTTGATGTCTCTTCTATGCTCATCCCAATGGACGGTCCCAAGTAAACCTCATTATCCTTTGTTTTGGAATCTCGCTGTCAAAATCCTTCAAGTTGCAATGCTTTTAATCCTTTACTCTGACATCCTTTGACCTTCTTCTCAGACTTTGAATACCACCATCCTCTACACCATTGATCTTCTATAATTCTAATGGTCATAAATCATAAACCTTTACATCCATTGTATCAGGTTCTCATCATTCAACTTGGACTTGCCTCCCACCTATCCTCCTCTCATTCATGTGATTTACTGCCACGTTTCTATACTTCCTTCATTGATTCCACATCCCAGTCTTTGTCAACTGCCATGTGTCTCTTCAATGTATGTTGACCTATTTCATTTTGAATATATCTCAATTATTCATCGTTGTCCTTCTATCAAAGCATCTTCATTTGTTGGACTTCGATGGATCTACTCTGACATTAATTAAATGTTGCCACACATCATGTCATCATGTAATGATCTTCATCATTCTGAAATCATCTCAACTGTCCATCACTCTGCCTCTATCAAATTATTTTCCAGAATTTGAATCTAAACACATACTTTGAAACACTTTAAGCCACTGCTTTAGATCCCAAGTCAATGATCGTCCTTTACCGTCGATCTATCTCATGTCACCTAATATGCACCATCAATCATACCTCCATTTGTCATAGTACTTCTAGTTTATCTAATCTGATGTAATAACTCTTAAGGTCTTTGGACTATTTATCCCCATTGTTGATCTATCTTCTCTAATCGATCATCGCCATATATCAGACTTCACCTTTCAGAGTTCTTTTTCACTTGCACTCTGATATTTAGACTATGAAATTCCTTTCACCATGGCACGATTCTCCTCTAATCACAATATATGGTTAGGACTTAATCAACGACTGAGTGGACGGTTGAGATCGTTCCATGGTATTAAAAGAGGATCTTGCATCTCTCGCTCACTTGGTTCTCGATATCACAGTTGCAATAACTCACTATCCAATGATTATAATGAATCTCGATAGGGATATGACCGTTCATGTTTCTCAATCACCTGCAAAGGGTTTCTTTCACTATTATTTGCAAGGCCTAAGCACAGAGTGAATTCCAACTCTGTTCTCCCATGACACTAATCCAATTTCAGCCTTCACTTGCCTCAATATTACTTAGATACCTCAGGATTATCGATCTCTATGATGATTTATGATCGATGTCAATTAATGATGCAATAATATGAGTATTTAATCACAACTAAATGGTAACGTGAAACACACAATTTAATATGAATTCTTCATTATTTGGCATTAACATCTGAAACATTCAGTCCTGAAAAGATTTAAATCACACACATGATGGATAGGAGTCTTAATACACTATTTAACACCCGACACTCAAAACATGGTGTTTATATTCTCAATTGTGCACATACTATACAATAGATTTACATAAGGCCTTATCCTCTAATGACCTTTCAAACTCACATTATTGGCCTAATTATCTATTTGATTGGCCTCCCCTCATGCTTGAAAGCCTACAATTTTTAATGCAAAAGTATTTTGAAACTACAATTTGTTTCATATCCTATAATCACTCACACAAATCCCTAGGATCCTCTAGATCCAAAAAATCCTCAAGAGAGATACAACGTACCCTAAAATATTTCTAAGTCCTCACAACTTTCGAGAACTAACTCAATTACATCAAGACTTCTATAATTCCTTCAAACAAAGGAATTTTAAAAATTACATAATTAAATTCAAATAAATTCAAGACCCCTAGGTCTAATCAAACATGCTAGAATTTTTGGGGAAGGATTCTTCTACATCATACTCCCAAGGAACAAAAAGTTTTCATGATATCCTGATCTTGAGTTCCATTAGATAAAGTCCTCATGGGTCCCATACTTTATATTGATTCTTGCTTGCCTTGGTCTCTTGTTGTTTCCTTGTTTTTTTTTTTGCAACTGTCCATTTTATTTGTTTTCGATGTAAACTCCTTTTCTTTGGTATGTATTTTCTGAGACATCTTCACCATCAAGACCCTCATTTCCTCAATCTCCATGTCTAGTCTATCCTCTAGTTGGTACATATTGCTACAAACTTGCTACTGAAATATGGTAGTGTTCACTTGTTGTTGCACTTCCTCTTCTTCATATCGCCATCTCAAATAATTAGATATATTTAACTCTTCTGTATAGAAATGAATTATATCTTCGGGATTCTTTCTCTCAATCATGCAGTTTTCCTTATCAATCCTTGGATTTATCAATGAGTCCTCTAGCATCCTTACTTCTTCCTCAAAATAAGTAAGAATTATATCATAGTGTTGTCCTTTAAACTCTTCATTGTTCTATGAAACAACAATCTCTTCCAACTACCTTTCCATATCCACGTCACTTAATAAAAAGTGATCTAGGAACTAATCACCCTCATGAGGCAATGTTGTCTCTTCTTCCACTATGACAAACTTATGAATCTATTTTCCTTCTCTTTATTTAGTGCCTGCATACATCCACCAAATATCATATTTAAAAACATAATCCTCCTTAGCCTAATTTTATTCCTGTATCATCACATCCTTGACATGTTGATCTGAACTTCCCAAGTAGTTCATGAGACACTTGATAAGTCTCTCCTCTTACTCATCCTCTCCAAGGATATATCCTTGATCTAGTTCACATAAGTGAACTCCTTCCTCTTCAAGTGACATTTTTCTGGACTCAACTACTCTGAGTTTCTCCTTCTCCATCCAGTCACTCAACCTATTCTTCAAACTCCTCAAGCTTCTCCTCAACTTCCTTCCAAATAATTGCATCATAGGCCACTTGACTATATTCCTTAGATTTCATCCTTATCTCTAATTTTCTTCTATCTCACTCTGTAGAAACTGTCTAATGCAGATGAGTTATATCCTTAACTCAATCAGTTCCCTTTAAATATCCTCTTGACTTATGCTCTTTATGACATTTCCTTTGGAATTTTCCTTTCCTTTGTCATGTCTTCTTTCCGAACCTTTATAATTACCATCAGTAGTAATATTTACCTCTACCTTTTTGAACATATCCTTGTTCACTGTGAGCTACATCAAGCCCATGTAGCAAATCTCCTTATTTTGTACCTAATACCTCACTAAACTCCATGTTGAGCTATGGGATTTTGGTATTTATTGGTCTTGTCTCCTAGAACCCTCTAAACATCTCCTCTACTCCTCTTTTTCTCTGCACTTACTCACCTCTCCTCTTCACTTCCAATCCCCATCTAGAAGTAACTACAACATCTGCTACTATAAGGTTTTTCCACATCTTATTCACTTGAGAGATTTGTTTCTCCCTTTTCCCTCTTATATATATTTTTTTGGCTATAAATGATTGCTAACAATCATTCCTTGCTACTTGGAATCAAAATACTTATAACACGAGTTAAATACAAAATTTTTACCATTACCTAGAAGATATATTCATGATCTTATACTCCCTGTCCAATTAATGCACTTGAATGGACAACTCCCTATCCAATGCCTCTACATCTTTCTCATCCATTCCTCTGTTCACACTCCCCTCTATATCTACTCAAATTCTTTGCTTATATATTTGCAATGTCAAATTACATATTTCATTATCCATTCTTAGAGAAAAATGGTACTATGATCCCAAAATGAACTTCATTCAATTAAGCATTCCACCTAAAATCATATACACAGGAAAATTAATTCTCCTTCTATGATACCAAAAATGATGACCATCCCAGTCAATACCCATAGTATGCATAATTACAAAATTGAAATTATTCTTAGCTCTAGATTCATGCTGCTCCAAAACTATTGCGCGAACCCAATTTTCTATCAACAAAGATATGAAATTCTAAGTTATGCACACTAGAAGTTTAGCGCTTAAATCTGGGTGCTAATCCTTCATTTGACCCAAAAAATAACTGTGCTAAACCATTATCCATTGGCTCCGTTAATATATGTTCCCGATCCCTTTATCTCATGATATGACCATGTGCCACGACCAAGAGATTAACACCATTAGACTTAAATGTATATAGGCCATCAGACCTTTCACATGGTTCATCTCCCACCATTGATCTTCATCTAATAGACGATCTTGAATGCACCTTAGAATGTTTTCATCGAACTAGAATCTGAAAATGCTACACCGATGGACGATTGATCTCTCTTCTACGCTCATCCCGATGGATGGTCCCAATTCAACCTCATTCTCATTTGTTTCAAAATCCCCCTCTCAGACTCCTTTGAGATGCATTTATCTGAATTCTTTATTTTGACAATATTTGAGCTTCTTCTCGAACTCTGAATACCATCATCTTCTCCACTGTTGATCTGCTATGAATCCAATGGTCACAAATCATCAACCTTTACATCCACTAGGTCATGTTTTTGTTAGTAAACTTCCATGTGCCTGCCATGTGTCCTCCTCTCATTCGTGCAATTTACTACCACATTTTCATACTTCCTTCGTTGATGCCACATCTTGATATTTTTCAGATGCCACATCCTGATATTCGTCAGATGCCACATGTATCTTCCACATCTGTTGATCTATTTGATTCTGAATAGATCTCAATTATTCATTGATGTCCTTCTATCATAGTTTATTTAGTTGTTTTACTTCGATGGATATACTATGAGATCAATTAACTAAAACCATTTGTCACGTCATCACGTATTGATCCAGATCATTCCAAACTCATCTCAGCCATACATTTCTCTTCCTCTATCGGAGTATTTTACAAACTTTGACTCTAAATATAGACTCTAAGACACTTGATGACATTTCTTCAGATCCTGAGTCCTTGGTCGTCCTCTCCCTTTGATATATCTCACATCGTCTGATATAATCCATCAATCAGACCTCCCTTCATCGCATTACTTCCAATTGACCTACTCTGATGTAATAACTACAAAGGTCTTTTCAACTATTTATCCCCACCATTTATCTATCTTCTCTGATCGATCATCATCGTAGATCAGAATTCACCTTTCAGATTTACTTTCCACTTACACTCTGATATTTAGACTCTAAAATCCCTTTCACCATCACATGATTCTATTTTTATCCCAATCTACGGTTGGGAATTAATAAACGATTGAGTGGACAGTTGAGATCCCTCCATGGTCTTCCAATAGGATCTTGCGGCTCTCACTCACTTGGTTCTCGATATGACGATTACAATCAATCACAATCCAATGGTTATAATGAATCCTGATAGGGATTAAACGGTTCCTATTTCTCAATCACTCGAAGAGGGTTTCTTCTATTATTCTTTGCATGGCTTGCACATAGAGTGAATGATAACTATTTTCTCCCATGACACTAATCCAATGTCAACCTTCACTTGACTCTATCTGGCTTATATCCCTTAGGATCATTGATATCTAGGATGATCAATGATCAATAGCCATTAATTATTCAATAATATGAGGATCTAATCACAAATATGAGGATCTAATCACAACACACAATTTAACAACAATTCCACACTATTCAGAATTAACATCTGCAACATTTAGTCCCACAAATATTTTACTCACACACATGATGGACAAGATTCTTAACACACCATTTAACACTAGAGACTCGAAATAGAGTGTTGGTATTCTCAATTATATGCATAATGTACTTTAGATTTACATAAGTCTATCTCCTCTAATGTCCTTTCACACTCAGATTGTTGGAATGGTTATGTATTCAGTTGGCCTCCCCTCATGCCTAAAGTCTTACAATTTTTAATGCAAAAGGATTTTGAAACTACAATTTGTTTCAGATTCTAGAATTAGCCACAGAAATCCCTAGGATCATCTAGATCCAAAAAATACTTGATAGAGATACAACGAATCCTAAAATCTATGTAATTCATCACAACTCTCGAGAAACATTACTCAAATGCATCAAGACTTCTAGAATTCCTTCAAACATAGGAATTTTTACAATTGCATAATTAAATTCAAATAAACTCAAGACCCCTAGTTATAATCAAACATGCTATAATTTTGGAGGCGAGATGCTCCTACATCAATTATGTACTAATTGTATTTAGGAGGATACTGATTTAGAGTATCGGGATGGTTTCAATAGTAGCCGTGATGAGAAGTTTTCTCTTTCTAGCTAGGCATGAAATGGCAAGTTCCGGAAGATTTCCAATGGAGAGTCTATCACTCAATATGGAAAGAAGAATAAGGAAAATAGTAAAGTCAAGTGCTTTTAATGTCACAAGTTTATATATGATGAAGGGAAATGTCCACATAGGAAGAAGGGGGGAATGAAACAAAACGAGATGTCGTTGCGTTGAAAAGGACTCTAGTGGATGAGTTTTGCAAGAAATCTTAGGATACTTCTAGGAGCATGTTCAAAGAAGGTGAGTCTTGGGAGAAAGATCAAACCATAATGGTATTGATAAATTCTATGTCTGATGGAGTAGACAATCAAGTATATTGGAGAGTAGGCATGGTAGAATATCTAGTATCGAAGATTGATCCAAATCCAGGTGGTAGAAATACCTTCATTGCTAAGGGGGAGTGTTGATGTTTGTGGTATCATCGGATAGGTAATTCCACATTGGCTTGTATATAGAATGTGGAAGTTGTCTAAAATATTGTGTTCTTGAGTTTACTTTAGTTAAAATGAATTAATTAAATAAAAATTGTTTTTATCGGTAATTATTTTATTTAAGGAACATGTTTAACATGCAACATGTAATCTAAATCTTAACTGAGTGTGAGAAGTAATCTGAGCTATAGATCACTTTGGAGATTAGGAATAGATTGTAACTCATGATTATAAAATCAATGTTGGGGTAAAGGATAAGTCACTTTTGATGAGATATCAAAGTGAGAGACTTTTGATAGGAGATAAAATTCAAAGACGTTTTACGAGAGGTTGAGGTTGAGAGACTTGTGTTTAGGGAGTCAACACAGTCAGAACTTTGAGATGATGCCACTTTGGTGAGAGACCAAGTTTAAGGATAGAAAAGAAGATTTTTTTCTAGTGTGAGTGTTGGGTTGGTGTTTTGACTATTTTTTCCAATGGCCAAATCCTTTTTGCATACGACATTATATATTCTATGCTCTCATTTATCCATTTTAAAGGTATTATCAAGATTTATACATCAATTCGACATGGAATCACACAAGGTATGTATAATCATCATTTTTTCAATGGTTTTACGATTAATTCATCTCACTTAATTTACTATGAAGATCTAATATTATGGTTTTCTTGCAACAGGTAAGAATCGTGATTTGATCCTCCATCCAGTCCCTTATCTGGCACTCCATTTAACACTCGATCTGACACTCCATTTGGCACTCGCTATGACACTCGGAACACATAGGATTTGGCAGTTAGCACATTGGTGGCCTTTGATGGACGAATCAGGGATATGGGTTTTATACCCACTCATTCCCTCCAGCTATGAAGATCGACGCATATCAGATTGGGTAGTTGCAACGGACGCTAAGTGGAGCACAAAAGACTGTTAAGGATGATTCTTCTATTGAAACGAATTTAATGAACTTACTATTTTTAGAGAGAGTTAACCCTTTATGTGATTGACCTCTCAATATCTGTAATAATCTATAAATGCCACTGTCTATGACGCGAAGAGGACATGAATTTTATTTTATACACATACAATATCTCCATTTTGTTGTATACTTTTCTTTTATGATCAATGTTAATGCTACGTTAACTTAGTGACTGTGTTTTCCTTTTGAAATATTGTCACGACCTCCTGGGGTGCCCACCAATGGTCTCGGTGATTTTCTATATCAGTATATATTTTCATTTGTATAATTTTCTTTCATACTTCTTCGATTTTGAAATTGCTTATTCACTATGTTATCACATTAATTTGGTCGGGGGGTGTTTTCCTAAGGAATGGCCCCCTTTGGCAGAAAACTGGCAAGAAATGGGTTAAAAAACCCACTTATCCTAAGTTTGTGTTCCTGAGCACATCACACTAAGAAGCGCGTGGATTTGGGCGATTGAGATATGCGCACTCAGATCTATGGTGTAGATCCCATATCGGGCCCCCCTTCCATCGTTCTACCTTTAACGAGGGGGCGGGTTCCGAGTTGGTGGTTTTAAATTGCAAGTCCCCCACTAACGTGTCTCCCTCTCCTTAACTCAAATTCCCCCTCACCTAAAAACTCTTACTGCTGCCTACCCCCTCTGAATGGACCACTTACCACAACCTCTTACCACTCCCACATCCCGCTGACATCTGTCTCCCACTCCATCTCTCACCTCGTGCCACTTGATCGTTGTCCTTCCCTAGCACATCACCCATGTTTTCTACCACCTGTACCTTCCTGGTCACCTTCCATCTGCCATGTCTGTCTATGTGGACATCTCTCATCTCTCCTCCACATCAATGGCGCCATAGTCTCTGCTAGATCCTCATCCACGTTCGTTGTCTGGGTCCCCTTGTAGCAATTCAACGAAGCAGCAAAAATCCAAGGGAAGGTCGCAACGTCCTACAAATGCAGAGCTGACCTAAGCCTTCTCGATCCCGAGGAAGAAGTTATAAAAGTAGTTTTTGGTGCTTGGACATTGTTTTCACCATTAATGAAAATTCTGGAAAGGCACTGTCAGTCAGTAAACTCACTTCCAGGCCCATTCTAGAACGTGATTTCATCTTAATGAACTTCATGACTAGCTAGAGACTACATGCACAGTCTACCAGGAAACATGTAGACGTAATGCCTTAAATGCATTGACTCGAACTTGCTGTTGTGTTTCTTGTTTGAGTATTTAGCAGTCGATCTCATATTTTTTTAGTGTCGATGGTAGAGCTATGCTCCCAATTGTAATGTTTTAACGAGGCCTCTGGTTCTCTAGTTTTGACTGTTTTTTGAGTCTTCTTGTTTAATGGAATCCAATTTCTCCTTTCATTTCTTTGCTTCTAATTTTGAAACTCATGCATGGATGATCCAGTCGGGTGTTGTGACTATTATATAGTGTAGGTTTGACTATATCTATTGTTGAAACATTTTTAGTCTCTCGAAGTTTTCAAATCCAAGAGGATCTTGTATCTGAGAATTTTTCTCTATAGACTGCTTGAAGACCAGATGTCCAGAGTAGACCCTGATACCTTTCTCATGTATCTTCTACTTCCTCACCACTATAAAAACTTACTGGCTTAAGTTAGATCAATACCTCACTTATCTATGCATCTCCCATCCATTTTTCTGATTTAAAGAGATATAATACTGAGATTGCATCCATTAGAACACCTTCCAAAATTATTCACTGTGACATTAAAAATCTGATGGGTATCAGGCTTCCCCTTACCGCAATCGATGGATGACTTCTGGTGCAAAAATCTCTGACTCCGCTACTGAGGATGAATTGAATATTTTCCTTGGGATTGAACGACAAAGCTTAGTGGTTCTGAAGGTGCATCAGAACCCAGTACATCAAGATTGAAACTGTGCACCTGACGACTTGACTGTGGTGACTCCATTGATGCAGATCTATTGGTGACTCCACTATTTCAGCTGTGGCATTCATAGGTAGACACATGAGGTCTACTCCACAGTTGCCTTTGGAAACACCTGAAGCTGACCTAGAGAAAATTATCAGAAAGGGAAAGGCCCTTCATGAGGGTACTTCTACTGCTCAACTAGGTATTTCTAATGATTTTCATTATCCTATAGGAACTCCAATTTCTAATTTTCATCCTTCTATTATAGCTTATGTTGGAGTTTCCCGAACTTTGAATTTTGGGAGTGTTCCTGTTGATTTTTTCCCTCCTGGTCTGGAATTGGAGGGAGAAAGCCTTGTCACTCTACTCTCCCCTGAAATTATACCGTGGTTTACACCCAGTGCCTCAAAATATTTTCCTACCCTAGGCTTCACCACTTCTCCTCCTATTATTATTGCCACTATCATAGAAGGAGAGACCCCTGTTCCCTCAAGCCCTCCAACTTTTTCTCCAAATCCTCTATTGTTTCCTTTCCCTCCAGGAAGCTCTTTTCTAGTCTCCCCCGTTTGAACCCCTTCCCCTCCTAGTTCTCCTCCACCTCATATTCCTATGGCAGGTGATAATCCTCCTAGAAACATAATGAATTCCATAGTGGCTGCAAGATATGCCCCCCTAGTCTTACCTCAGCGCATGAATGCTCTCCCTACTGGAGATTACATGAAGTATATGCCCAAATTCATCGAGGAGGAAGATATAACTATTGAAGAGCACCTTTTTGCTTTCTACCGTTATGCAGACAATCTGAATATTGAGAATGAAGACGTCTGGATGAGAGTCTTTGTCCAGAGCCATGATGGAGATGTTAGGAAATGGTTTAGAGGTTTGACCCCATGGATCTATTGTTGGGATTGAGGCCTTAGATGATGCCTTTTTGAGGCAGTGGGGGGATAAAAAAGACTTTATGTATTGTATCATAGAGTTTGGGTTCCTAAAGAGAAAGGACGGAGAATCTGTCTCTGACTTCTCCAAAAGGTTCAACAATATGTACAATAAAATCCCTACCAAAATAAATCCTACTGAAGCCTCTTCCAAAATCAATTATGCTAGTGATTTTGACCTTGACTTCTGCCTCCTGCTCAAAGAAAGAAGAGCTACTTCATTGGCTCTTATGCAAGATGTATCCCTGGAGGTAGAATCCAATGTGCTAGCAGTTGACAGACTCATAAATAAAGATGAAAGAGACATAGGAAGAAGAAGATCTGAGGCCTCGAACTCTAGTTCTTTTGCATCTTACACTCAAGTAGATGAATTGACGAAGATGGTGAAGTCCTTGTCTGGAGAAATGGAGAAGATGAAATTCGAAGGGAAGAAAGGCTATAAGAATGGCCCAAATATAGATAGCAGAGGCAGCTTCAAAATGAGAAATAACAATGTTCCTCATATTATTCCAAGGGAGCAAAGGGACAGAGGGAGAAACAATCAGAAAATCCAGACTCCTCTTCAAAACAACCTTGTTATTGATGAGGAAATGTAAGAAGAGGAGATTGACCCTGAAATTTATTTTATTGGAGACACCTCCCCATTTCCCCACTTAACTCAATCTACCTACGAGGAGTCCCTCATGAACAGTTAAATAAATGAGATGGGTAAGGGGGAGAAGGTCAATAGAAGTCCCAATAAATACAGCCTCTAGTCTAAGAATAAAGAAGGGAATTCTGACATCCTTGATCATCCTTCCATAGTAGAGAATCCTACTAAAGACATGACAAACAAAAACAAAGATAAGAAAACTTAGAATCCCTCACCAATAGCCAAAGACACTATCCCAGAGGTGAGATAAATTTTGAGGTCCCCTTCCTCCTTTAGTTTTGATCATGAAATCCAAAATATTAGAATCCCTATTCCCCTTTCAGAGATGATTACGAAAGAATATTTCAAGAAATCCTTCTCCAAGTTGTTGCAGTCTGAGCCATTTTTCCATCCCACAGACTCAGTAAATCTCCAAGACAAAAAGCCAACAGTCATTCTAGGTCCTATGATAGAAGATAGATATGATTCATCCCCTCCCTTCTACACACCACTGGACATACATGACAAGGTGTTTCATAATTGTCTAATGGATTCAGGGGATTCCCATAATCTCATGCCCAAAACTGTCATGGAAGAACTCAGGCTGGAAGTCAAAAAAGCTTATCATGATTTGCACTCTTTCAATTCAAGGAGGGTACAATGTCTTGGGTTCATCAAAAACCTGGTGGTAATCTTGTTTCAGCTGCCCATGAAAAGTGTGGTCATGGATATTGTGGTGGCTAACGTTCCTCCCAAGTTTGGCATGCTTTTGTCAAGATATTGGATTAAACGTTTTGGGGAAACCTTGCAGATGGACCTCACATATGCTACCATTCCTGTGTTCGGAGAAGAGCATAGAAGACTGTATAGAGAGGCTCAATTGGCCTATATTATTAGTGATGAATATAACCCCACCAACCATCCTATCTTTTCACTTGACACTGAGTTGGGGGCCAGTTTGTTGCAGTTCACTAATGCTCCTGAGCCTGCCGTAAAGCTCAAAAGAAGTCCATGGTTTTTCATTATGATTTTTTCTGCATGACCTTTGTTTGGAAAATGTTTTTTAAGGGAGCCTCCTGTAAGGATGTTCTTGGTGCTAGAGTGGATTTAGTTTGACCAGGCTAGGAAGCCATATATCTATCATACAAACTGAAATTTGAATCTACCAACAATGTGGTTGAGTATGAAGCTCTTGTTTTAGGATTAAGGGTTACAATAGACATGGGGATCAAGGAAACATCTATGTTTGGAGATGCAGAATTGATTGTTAAACAAATTAGAAATTTGTATCAAGCTAAGAATCCCAGGCTCAAAACCTATAGAAACAAAGTGTGGGACCTGATTGAGAGTTTCTTCTCAGCCTTCAACATTTCATTCATCCCAAGAGAGGAAAATAAAGTGGCCAATTCTTTGGCTGCCTGAGCAAGAAATTTCAAAGTCCCTCTACCTCCTAAACTTAGGTATGATGTAGAAGTGAAATACAAGCCCTCTATACCTAACAATGTCAAGCATTGGAAGTTGTTTGACAATGATATTGAGATTAAAAAATTTCTTGATATAGTTGATGAATTTTCAGCATTGCACATTGCTCAAGATCTTGACTCTGGATTGGGTCCTCGTGACGATGTTCTTCTGAACAATATTGTTGATCATCATATTGTCCAAATGCCTAGAAATTACATCCCAAAGGGACTAATTCCTTTGGAAAGTATTTTTGACAAAAATGATGTGGCGGTGAAGCGTAAAATCTCAAATGATGATGTTGATGTGGCTGAGTCAAAATATTGGCACAGAACAGGATCCAAAATTCGTCAAATTGTCAAGCATTTTGTCAAGAGAGCAAAAGGACGACTATATTGAGCTATTAAAATAATTTGTTGATGTGTTTTCCTGGACCTACAAAGTCCTCAAAACATATGACACCAGTGTTATTGAGCACAAGATCTCCCTTAAGGAGGAAGCCAAACCATTTAGGTAGAAGTTGAGACAAATAAATCCTATGTTGTTGCCTATTATGGAAAGGGAGGTGAAGAAGATTTTGGCACTCAAATTATTCTGCCTTTGAGATATTCTGAGTGGATATAAAATATTGTCCCAGTGAGAAAGAAGAGTGGAGAAATCAGACTCTGTGTTGACTTCAAAAATATAAACAGGAGCTCTAGGAAGGATAATTACCTTCTGCTAAAGATGGAACACATATTGTAGAGGGTAACTAGTGCATCTAGGATTTCCATGATTGATGGATTTTCTGGCTATAGTCAGATCTCTGTCTTTCCCGATGATAGAGAAAAGACAACCTTCACCACTCCTTGGGGCACATTCATGTATGATAAAATTCCCTTTTGATTGATGAACGTAGGAGAAACCTTTTAGCGAGCCATGAATATCGCCTTCATTGGGGAGAAGGATTAGTTTGTGATCAACTATTTGGATGATATAACAGTCTTTTCCAGATCTGATAAAGAACACTATTGTCATATGAGGAAAGTCTTCTTGAAGTGCAGAGGGTTTGGTCTCTCCTTGAATCCCAAGAAATCATTGTTTGCCATGAAGGAAGGGAAATTATTGGGGCACATAGTATCATTTGATGGGGTCAAAATTGATTCAATTATGGTTGAAGCTATTCAAACCTTGTCACTACCCAAATCCACTAAGGAAGTTCAGTCTTTCATGGGAAAAATTAATTTCTTAAGGAAGTTTGTTTCCAATTTTGTTGAGCTCGTGAAGCATATCACAGTCATGCTCAAAAAGGGAAATGAAGTAAAATGGACTATTGTGTCCTGAGAATCCTTTAACCAGATCAAGAAGGCATTGACTGTGGAAAATGTGCTTGTCAGTCCTAATTATTCCAAGGATTTTCTAATTTTTTCTTTTGCTTCTTTGATACGGTGGCAGCGGTTTTACTGTAGAAGAATGTTGAAGGGTTAGAGAATCCCATTTCATTTTTTAGTAGGGAATTGAGAGATGCAGAGGAAAAATATGATATAATGGAGAAATAGGCCTATGCCCTTGTGAAGGCTCTCAAAGATTTCAGAGTCTATGTTTTTCATTCAAAGATCATTGCATATATTCCTTCAGCATCTGTGAATGAAATTCTCATTCAGCCTGACATAGATGGGAGAAGGAGCAAGTGGATTGTTAAGCCCTAATATTGGCTCATTACCACTTAATAGGGGCATATTAGATTAGTAATGTTATTTTATTTATGTCGGCTTTAGG
>ML777538.1:1495519-1517427 GCA_009831015.1 Picea engelmannii | reverse complement strand
GGTTAACTACGTCAACACTTTCTCACAAAGTCAGCAAGATGAGTTTGCTGATAAAAATCCTCAGGGCAGCCCTCCATTGGCAGAATGCACCTCGTATACATATATTATATATTTTCTGCAAGAGTTAAGGCCCCCTGATGGTATGGGAAGGAGAAAGGAAACATATTTAAAACTCAAAGCAATAAGATATTGCCTTATCGACCAGGTCTTGCATTAGAAAGACCCTTTAGGAGTTCTTCTAAGATGTCTAGACCCACAAGAGGCCCAAAAAATTATGTTTGAGTTCCATGATAGCCTATGTGGGGGACACCATTTTTGGAAGACCACAACTTACAAAATTATCAGGGTTGGGTACTATTGGCCCACTTTATTCATTGATGTCTGTGAGAAAATCAGGGCTTGCATCAAATGTAAAAAATTCTCTAGAAAGAAACAACTCAAGTCCCATCCATTGAAGCCTGTGGTAACATCAGGACCCTTTCAGCAGTGGGGCCTAGAATTTATTGGAGAAATTCATCCTACATCAAGTGATAAACACAGATGGATATTGACTCCAACGGATTATTTCACCAAGTGGATAGAAGTTATCCCCACAAGGAGTGCCTGTCATAAAGTGATCATTAGTTTCCTGGAGGATATTATTGTAAGGTTTGGTTGTCCGAACATAAACAACACTGATAATGTTGCATCCTTCAAGTCTGAGCCATTGATCAAATTCTGTGAGCAGTTCAAGATTTCATTAATCCACTCTACCCCCTATTATCCCCAAGCCAGTGGACTAGTAGAATATTCTAACAAAATCCTTATTAAGATTATCAAAATACTACTAGAGGACAATAAGAAGGCATGGGATTCAAAGATCAAATTTGCTCCATGGGATGATCGAGTGACAACCAAGAGGTCTCTGGGCATCTCTCCTTTCCAACTTTTATATGGGACTGAAGCAGATTTTCCTTCTCAACTGGCCCTAATTGTAGCGAAATTCTTCCAGGATTATCAAGGAGAGCCTGACGATATGATCAGAAGAATTCATCAACTGGTAGAATCCTAACATACTAGAGAGCAAGTGATGAGTAGAGGTCATGAACGTCAACAAAGGATCAAGCAAGCCTTTGATAGAAATACAAGAAAAGAAGATTTCCAGTTGGGAGATCTAGTACTTAAATGGGATGCACCCAGACAAGATAAGGGCAAGCACGGTAAATTTGAAGCCCTTTGGATTGGGCCCTTCAAAGTTTCTGAGATAATTTTGAATAATACCTACAAGTTACAAAATTTGGAGGGCGATGAAGTTTTTGGTGGCCCTATAAATGAGAATTTTCTAAAGAAGTTCTTTATTTGATCCATAAGTGGCCCCCATGTATTTGTAAATATGGTTTTTCCTTTGTTTTATGTTTTATAAGTAACTCCATTACCCAACAGCAAGGCATTGAAACTACAAAAGAGTTCTTGGCATCTCACAGGGAGAAATCCATCCCCCATGGAGCCTAAAGTTATCACATTAATTTGGTCGGGGGGTGTTTTCCTAAGGAACAACCCCCTTTGGCAGAAAAATGGCAAGAAATGGGTTAAAAACCCCACTTATCCTAAGTTTGTGTGCACGAGCACATCACACTAATAAGCGCATGGATTTGGGCGATCGATATCTGGGCACTTAGATATACAGCACAGAGACCATATCAGACCCCCTCACCATTCTTCCTTTAACGAGGGGGGGGGGGGTCCGAGTTGGTGGTTTTAAATTGAAGGGCACCCACTAACATGTCGCCCTCTCCTTAACTCGGACCCCCCTGCCTAAAACCTCTTACCACTGCCTACCCCCTCTGAGTAGACTACTTACCACAACCTCTTACTACTCCCACCTCCCACTGACATATGTCTCCCACTCTGTATCTCACCTCATGCCACCTAATCATTGTCCTACCCTTGTGCATCACCCACGTTTTTCGCCACTCGTACTTTCCCAGTCACCTTCCATATGCCACATCTATCTATGTGGACGTCTCTCGTCTCGCCTCCACGTCGATGGTGCCATAGTCTTTGCCAGATCCTCATCCACATCCGTCATCGAGGTCCCCTTGTAGCAGTTCAACGAAGTAGCAGACAACCAAGGGAAGGTTTCCATGTCCTACAAATGTAGAGCTCCCTTAAGCCTCCCCGATCCCAAGGAAGCGATTATTAAAGTAGTTGGTTGTGGTTGGACATTGTTTTCATCATTAGTGGAAAGTATGGAAAGGGACTGTCAGCTGGTCAACTCACTTGCAGGCCCATTCTGGAACGCGATTGCGTCTGACTGAGCTTCATGACTAGCCAGAGACTGCATGCACAGTCTGCAAGGAAACATGCAGATGTAATTCCTTCAATGCAATGACTTGAACTTGCTGTTGTGGTTCATGGTTTGAGTATTTAGGAGCCAATCTCATATTTTGTTAGTGTCAATGGTAGAGCTACGCTCCCGATTGTAATGTTTTAGCGAGGCCTATGGTTCTTTGGTTTTGACTGTTATTTAAGACTTTTTGTTTAATGGAAGCCAGTTTCTCCTTTCATTTCTTTGTTTCTGATTCTAAAACCTTGGGCATGGATGATCCAGTCAGGTCTTGTGACTGTTATATAGTGTATATTTGACTATATCTGTTGTTGCAACATTTTCAGTCTCTCGAAGTTTTTAGATCCAAGAGGATCTTGCATCTGAGATTTTTCCTCTACAGACTGCTAGAAGACAGTATGTCCAGAGCAGACCCTCATACCTTTCTCATGTCTCTTCTGCCTCCTCGACACTATACAAACTTACAGGCTAAAATTAGATCAAGACCTCACTTATCTATGCATCTCCCATCGAGGTTTCTGAGTTAAAGCAATATAATCTTGAGACTGCATCCATTAGACCACCATCCAAACTTATTCACCATGACATTAAAACTTGGATGGGTATCAGGCTTACCCCTGCCACAATCCAGGGGTGACTTTTGGTGAAAACACACTATGTATATCTTTTAATTTGAAATTTCTTTCTCACTGTGTATATCTTTTAATTTCAGATTGCTTGTCTAATTCACCTCCTTGTATATCTTCTCTTATTTGCAGATCACTTTATGAATTGTGTGTGTCACATAGTATGTGTGGACATCCATGGTTGCGTGTTTATATTTAGACTTTGTTTGTAGGTTGGAGTTTACTTGTGTAGAAGTTGTCTAATTATATTGTCATGTCTTTTCCTCTCTAGTTGTAAATCACTCTACAGAGTACTAATTTAGATATTGTTTATTTATTAAGTTGCAATTTCAAATACACTATGTAGGTTTGTTTCATTTGCTAATTTTTCTTTTAGCATCAACATGATAGGATAGAAGTGGATTTTGAGTTATGCTTTTCAGTAGCATCTTAGTTGATTTTGAGTATGATCTTCAATGGTAGCTTAGTTAACTTTAGGTTATGATTTTTAATGAGATCCCAGTTATGAATTTGAATTATGATCTCTAATTAACATTAGTTATGAGTTTGTAGGTTTGCACAAGAGTATTTTCATTTTTATCTTAGTTATGAATTTGAATTAGGATTTCTGATTAAGTGTTAATTATGAGTTTGTGGATTTGCTTGAATTAGTGATTTTGAACAGAGTGTTTTCCAACATCAATGAGACAGAACAAATGATTGATTTTGAATCTTTTTGTACAAAGTTTATAGACTATGTTAATTCTGAGTAATTGTTAGTTTTATAAGAGGTTCTTTAAGAATAGAGTTCACTATAAATAATTGCTTTTTAAAGATAGTTTTCTTTATGAGTTCACTTCCCATGAACATAGGTTGCTTTTAAAGAAAGATAGTTTGCTTGTATTCAATATTTGTTCACTTAGAATAATGAATTTATCATTCCTAGTTGTAGATTACTTTAAAATTTAAAGTAAATCTCTTTATTATTTGATTATATTGGTACTAGATTAGATTATGATAGACTAGGCTAGATTAGAGCTCTAGACCTACACATACATTGCTAGAACTTCGAAGCCTATGAACCCCAGGTTGAAAATTTAATGTTGAAATAGATAGCATATATTTCACTCGACATTTTTTTGCACCGTTATCGAGGACCAAACCCGGGTCACCTACATGACACGTGGGAATACTCACCACTATACTACAATGACCACTATTTTTGGTGCCATTTTTGGGGATGTGCTAAAGGGATTAGAGCTTAGGTAGGTAGGTTGCATTTAATTACACAACAAGGGGGAGGAGAATGTTTAAGACGAGAGGTAAGAAACTACACATCCATTTTAATGGGTCGCTCCAAAGCCTTGTTGTTCCCTTTCCACAAGAGTGTTTACTTTTTCTGCAAGTTTTCTTACTTTTCTTAGTTTCTTTACTTTTCTTTGTGTGTTTAATTTCTTGAAACTTACTTTCCTACAAGCATGTTTATTTTCTTGCAAAAGTGTGTTTTATCTTTCCTGCAAGGTGTGTTTAATTTTTCATAATTTAATTTTCATGCCAGTGTGCTTATTTTATTGCAAGAGTGCCTTCTTTTATTCATTTTTATTTGTTTTTATTTCTTTCATGCATGTGTGCTTCCCTTTCGCAAAGTGTGGTTAATTTTTCTTCCAATGTGTTTACTTTTTTACACGTGTGAGTTTGATTACATTCTTGCAATCGTATTTTATTTTATGCTTTGATTTCTTTCCTGCAAGTGTGATTTATTTTATGCAAGTGTGGTGTGTTTGGTTTGCGCAAATATGATTTAAATATGTATTTCATTTCTTTTAGGTAGTTGTGATTAAAATATTAAAAAATCTATAATAATAAAAAAAATTGGGTGTTTTAAGAACCCAACACACTAATCCCTGTGTGAGGCAAGATCCATCAACCAACAGAATGAATTATAAGGTGACCATTAGTTTGGAAGAACTCTCACAAATCCTAGAAGAAACTGGGAGTTATTGTTTTTGGGAAGCACACATCTTGAAAATAGTCAAGAACTTGTCTACCTCTCCAGAAATATTAGAAGAATCAAGGTCCTATGAGTTACAAAATGATTATCCTTGCCATAATGCGAAGGAATTTGAAAAATTATGGACTACATCCGGTGGAGGGAAATCACTAAGACTTGAGATTGAGGAGTTCTCAACATCCATCTCAGCAGATCCTTTATGTACTTTAGATATCAATCATCCAAAAGAAAAGGATCCGCATAGCATGATGAAGGAGAGCATAGAAATTATTATTGATCAACATCAAGATTACATTGAAATTTGGTTTCAAGAGGTCATCATGCCACAATACTATTCTCTTCTTCAACACTTGTTGATGCCAAAACAAGTAGGTTAGTTGGTTCTTCGTATCCAGGAAATCACTGCGGTAACTTTTTTATATGTGGATATGGGTATGTTTCTTATCTTGCTTCTCACATGGTTACATTGGAAAAGTTCTTACACTTGAATAAAAAATTTCCTTTCTTTTTAGGTAGAGTTGGAAAATAAATAAAAGATGCATGTTGTTAGTTTAGCTTAAAGTCTATTTCAACCTCATTTTACATTTTATTTTTAATAAAAGAACTATTAGATACATGTTTTTGTCACTTGATCTCATTGATCTCATTAGTTTTTGATATTTTAGAGTGTCGTTTTTTACAAATAGTTTTATAAACATTTTGTAGGTATTTATCTAACCACCAATGGACAACTCCAAGGAGACAAAAAGTGAAGTATTTTACTTAGGAAGAAGATGTTGCTATATTTGAACTCTGTTGTCTTCTTTAGCATCAGTTGGATAATGAATTTTTATTATGCTTAGGAAATTGGCTGCTTTAAATTAGCCATTTTTACAAGATTTTTATCTTCCTTTCTCTCAAGGCATCTTTCATGGAAGTTTCTCAAAACCTCCACCACTAGAGGATATAAGGAAGTGAAACCTTGTCTTATCAAACCTAGAGGTTACTAGTACAATTTCCCCAAGAACCCTGATTAGGTGAGTAAAGTATCTTTATGAAAGAGTATCAAGAAGTTTTGATTAGTGGTTAACCATGGAAACATCAATATAACTTCAGAAAAAAGAATAAAGTGAGTAGGGACTGAATATACCTTTCTGTTCTTTTCCAATGGTACCATCCACTACACATTAAAAATGCTCGATCATACCATTTCTTTAGATAGGCTATGTCCACTTAAGTATCCCTTACATTAGGAAAATATATAAGGAATACATAAAGAAGAGTCATCCTCTAAAATAAATAACATCCCAGTCCTAAATAAAAAAATTCAGAGTTGCATCCCCATCTTCTTGCAAAAGCAATCGTTATACAAAAATATTAAAATATGGTGGAGTAGTCTCTCCTGTAAAAGGGTGTAAGAGGCTAACCCCTCAGTATACTAAACATGTCTGCTATCAGTGGGCACCATCCTATGGTATGACTAGGTAACCCTTAGAGTACTGAATAGGCTTGTTGGCAGTGGGGCATTGTACCTAGCGAGGGTGATGATCTGACAAACAATAAATAAAATTCCTAAATCTTAAAACTTGTCTTGATGTACGTCATTACTTGTAGGAAAATTTGAAAAGAAGTATGTATGTTTAATAAAAGGTAAATGAACTCCATCACTCCACCATTGGGAACTAACTTTAAGACAATTATAAGACTCTCTCGCCTACCTCTTCTTAAATATATGTAGGATGTTCTATCCAACATGTGGGGCCATATTTTAACTGTCTCGTCATACTAATGTGTGAAATTTATCTCTACACTTAGAAAACTATAAATCTTAGGCTATTGGGAGAATTGACTAGTACCCTATATCTTTCATTGTGCGGTGTCACAATAAATAGGAGTGGGGGAGGGGTTTCTTGAGCTCACAAATGATAAACATTTCCATCTATATTACAATACATGAGAAGAGGAAGTAGAATCTCTGTCAAAAATTCTATCATATTGTTTTTAAGATATCCTTGGCTATTATATTAGTAGTTGTTTGTATTAGTATGCTAAATTATATATTGTTGACATCATTATGTGTGTTATAAGCCTGATGTGGATTTTTATGTTTATATAATGGAAGACTATTTAACTGGTTCCTTATGACAATTACAGATCAATAAAAAACTGTTAAATGCTCACTATAGATTTGTGTTACATGCCTATGAAAAGAGGAACAAGTTGAACTTTATATGGTTACATATCGATGAAAAGGAAATCAACAATGGATAATCCTATTCATACTCATCTATCCATGCTCCATGCTCTTGTTCACCATGCCTGCCAGAAATTGTCCAAGCTAAGTGGTATGGGTGAACATCTGTTTACTATGGGATAATTTCCACTTACACGGGAGGACCGGATGGAGTTCCATCTGGAGGACCAGATGGAGTTCCATAAGGAGGATCAAATGAGGTATTGTATACACTGTAAATGATCATGATCATGTTCAGGTATGATTTCTCTAATTTATTACGCGTGTTGCAATGATAAATTAGATGAATAAAATGGCGTATTTTTAAAATTTCATTTTTTGATAAAATTAAAATTACAAATGAATTTTAAGATCAAATGTCCAAGTCAAAGACTTGGACATTGATTTGTTTTACCTCCAAAGTACAAATGATTCAAATTCTAACTCACCAAGAAAACTCTTGATTCCCTTGTAGCCTCATCTGGTAAGAAAATTAAGAAGCCTGTTGATAATTCCCAATTTCCTTCAACACCTATCGATTCTAAACCTAAGAAGCTACAAGATTCATTTAATCAATATTTTCCTTCGGTTCCTACAAAGAGAAGAGGATCTATTTGTTTCAGGGGGGAATCCTTTCGAGGAAGCACCTGAAGTATGAGTGGAAATCCCAATATAAAACCTCCAAGTACCTCAGATCATATTCAATTGTCTTTCGAACATGAGAGCCCCCATGAAAGACTTAAAGAAGTTTCTGCAAAGGAGTGTAAGCTCGATAAAGAGGTCAAATCTGAACCTATTACACCAAATATCCCTCACAAAAACATTGTTACTCCTTCCTCCTAGATGCCTACACTGTCTTCTAAAGGTGATATACCTTATACATATATCAAGGAACCCAAGCCTTCTTCTCTTGAGCCATATGATCACACCCCAGTTATTGAAAAATTGCAACAAGAAAATGCTCAGTTGCTTCAACAATTGGCAGAACGAAAAAACTATGGATAGGCATCTGCATCATGACAATGTTTTCCTGCAAGCAAAAGTGAACTCTTTTCACTGATTGGTTGATCAGATGAACACCACCAATCCTAGTCTCTGAATGCAATTGAAACTTCATAAAATGCCTAAGACAAATTCCCCAGGGAAAGAGGGAGAATCTTCTAAATCCAATCCACCCCCTCCTTCACGAGTATAGTTATGTCGGGTGATCCATTTTTGTTTGCAAAGGGACGTACAAACCCTTAGGCATGGGAGTAATGTTGGGTTGGTGTTTTGACTATTTTTTCTAATGGCCAAATCCTTTTTGCATATGACATTATATATTATATGCTCTCATTTATCCATTTTAAAGGTATTATCAAGATTTATACATCAATTTTCCATGGAATCGCACAAGGTATGTATAATCATTGCTTTTGAAATGGTTTTACGATTAATTCATATCAGTTAATTGATTATGAAGATATAACGTTACGGTTTTATTGCAACAAGCCGGAATCACGATCTGATCCTCCATCCAGTCCCTCGTCCGCCACTCCATTCAACACTCGATCCAACACTCAGAGCGAATAAGATCTGGCAGTTAGCACATTGGCAACCTTTGATGGATGAATCAAGGATATGGGTTTTATGCCAACTCATGCCCTCCAGCTATGGAGCTCGACACATCTTGGATTGGGTAGTTGCAATGGATTCTAAGTGGAGCACACAAGACTATTAAGGAAGATACTTCTGTTGAAATGCATTTAATGAACTTACTAACTTTAGAGAGAGTCGACCCTTCTAGTGGTCGACCTCTCAAGGTATGTAATAATATATAAATATCATTGTCTATGACATGAAGAGGACATGAATTTTATTTTATACAGAAACATTATCTCCATTTGGTTATATACTTTGTTTTTATGATCAATGCCAATGTTGCGTTAACTTAGTGACTGCATTTTCCTATTGAAATATTTCCATGACCTCCTAGGGGGCCCACCAGTGGTCTTGGTGATTTTTTATATCAGTATATATTTTCATTTGTATAATTGTATTTCATACTTCTTCGATTTCAAAATTGTTTATTCACTGTGTATATCTTTTAGTTTCAAATTGCTTGCTCGCTGTGTATATCTTTTAATTTCATATTGCTTGTCTAATTCACCTCCCTGTATATATTATCTTATTTGTACATAAATTTTTGAATTGTGTGTGTGTCACAGAGTATGTGTGGACATCCATGGTTGCGTGTTGATATTTAGACTCCTAACGTTTTGTTTGCAGGTTGTAGTTTACTTGTGTAGAAGCTGTCTAATTATATTGTCATGTATTTTCCTCTCTAGCTGTAAATCACTCTGCATAGTACTAATTTAGATAGTTTCTATTTATTAAGTTGAAATTTCAAATACTCTCTGTAGGTTTTCTTCATTTGATAATTTTTCTTTTAGCATCAACATGATAGGATATAAGTGGATTTTAAGTTATGATTTCAGTAGCATCTTAGTTGATTTTGAGTATGATCTTCAAGGGTAGCTTACTTAACTTTAGCTTGTGATTTTTAATGAGATCCTAGTTATGAATTTGAATTACGATTTATAATTAACATTAGTTATGATTTTGTAGGTTTGCAAAAGAGTATTTTCATTGATATATCAATTATGATTTTGAATTAGGATTTATGATTAAGTGCTAATTATAAGTTTGTAGATTTGCTTGAATTAGTGATTTTGAACAGAGTATTTTTCACCATCAATGAGATAGAACAAATGATTGTTTCTAAATATTTTTGTACAAAGTTTATAGACTGTGTTAATTCTGAGTAATTGTGAGTTTTTGAAGAGGTTCTTTGATAATAGAGTTCACTATAAAGAGTTGTTTATTAACGATAGTTTTCTTTATGAGTTCACTGTCCATGAACACGGGTTGTTTTTAAAGAAAGATAGTTTTCTTGTATTCAATATTTGTTCACTTAGAATAATGAATTTATCATACCTAGTTGTAGATTAGTTTAAAATTTAAAGTAAATCTCTTTATTATTTGAGTTTATTAGCATTAGATTAGATTAGGCTAGAATAGGCTAGATTAGACCTCTATGAGCTCTAATATCGAAGCCTATGATCCCCAGGTTGATAATTTAATGTCGAAATAGATAGCATATATTTCACTCAATAGTGAGGCATGGAGGATCAAAGAAGGCATTTTGCTTAAACTATAGTGAGGAGATCTCATAGGTTGGGTGAAGAGATTTCATCCAAGTGTTGATTGGAGGGTTGGATCACAAAGGACTATGATTCAAGATCTTGGATATGTGGATAAGGAATTCCCTATAGAGGTCATAAAGGTCAAGGAGTAGAGAGAGCATAAGCAACTGCAGGTGGGTTTCAGTCGACATAAGCCACAAGAAAAGATAGATCATACAAATATTTCCATATAGAATTTTTGTATAGATACATATTTCACAGTGGGTCGAATCACATATATACACAGAGCACAAGAAATTGAATTGTGTATGCCTCGGAAAAAATGTTGGTACAAGGTTGCATATAAACATATTTTTCTGCAATGTATATTTCTCTCAGTGAGCCATTTTCCTTATTATGAGAGCTTTGATTTGACCTTAATAAAAGAATGATTGGACTGGTTTTCCCTCTGAGGTGTTTTTATATGGGTTTGTACCCGAAAATATTGGTGTTTATGTGACCTTGATTTGGTTTCATTTTTTATGTTTTTGTTGCATATTTATTTGATTATGATGTTGTTCTTTTAATAGATAAACTAATTTTATTTTGAGCCAATGGTCGGGTGTTGAGAAGAGTGGTAAAATATCAACTTGTTATTATTGCATGCCAAGTGTTGAATCCACTAGAAAATAAACACTTATAATTCTTAGGATCATTACAGAGGAGTGTTACAACAATAAAACGAATCTCCTTTGTTGTTTCATTGACCTTAGAAAATCTTTTGACAAAATTCCTAAGAACAACATTTAGAATAGATTAGAAGAGATAAAAGTTTCATCCGTGCTGGGAGTTTGTTTTGTAAGGTTGTATGAGAATTTTATTGCCAATTTTTGGAGCACTAAGGGTTGGTCAGAATAAATTAGCTATAATATAGGAGTCAGGAAAGGTTGTCCCCTATCGCCTACCCTTTTTGGCATTTGCATTGACAAGTTAGAATAATGTTTGGAAGCCATAGGTGTTGGTTGTGGAGCTTGATTATCTTCTTGATTCAAAGGTTTTTTTCATCTGATCTTGGACCCCATTCCATAATGGGGGGGTGGGGGGGCTTCCCCCCCAATTATTTTTGCCAGGAGGGTCTAGGGGGGGCGATGAAATTTTTTTGTATCCCCCCTCTATCGGGGGATTCGGGGGAAGTGCCCATGAAGTGAAATTCTGAGGAAAATTACCCTATAAAATATTTTAATTTCATAGTCAATATGGATTGTTCATTATAAGGTCATAGATAAAATGGTAGAAGTTATTGAAAGGTTTTTTTACCTAGAAGGAAACCCTCCTTTATAAGGGAATTGTATGGCGGTTGACTATGTGTGTGAATATTGTTTTTTGAGAGAGGATATTGTGAGAGAAATAAGAGGAAGTTATAGTGGGTGTGTTGTAGGTTGTATCCCTTAATTTTATTCTATAATAAAAAGGAAGGACTTGGGAATTTCTCTGGTGGACATAGCCCAAACTAGGTGAACCACGTATATCTGTCTCTCTATTGTATTATGTATATTCTGTATTTTATTTCCGCATTTGTTTTATTTATTTCTTTGTGATCATTTTCTTATAAAAATTGGTATTAGAGAGAAAGGTAACTCACATGAAAAGAGGGTTCCTCATTCGAGTGGGAGCAATTGAGGAAAATGAAAATTTTAGGGTCAAGAAATTTAATGATGAAAACTACCAATTATGGAAATTTTGATGGAATATTATTTATATCAAAAGGATATATTCCTATATTTGGGTGGAATAAAAAATAAGTCAACGACTATGAAGGACAAAGAATGGGAGGTTCTTGACAAAAAGGCACTAGGAACGATACGGCTAATCCTGACAGTGTCGGTGGCTTTCAATATTTCAAAAGGAAAGACAATGAAGGAGCTGATGGATGCATTGGCTAAACTGTATGAAAAACCCTCAACATCCAATAAGGTATTTCTAATGAAGTGATTATTTAATATCAATATGTCTAAAGGTGGGTATGTTGTTGATCATTTAAATGAATTTAATATGGTTATTAATCAGCTAAGTTGTGTAAAAGTGGAATTTGATGATGAGGTTAGGGCTCTTCTAATCATGTGCTCATTTCTAGAAAGATGGAATGGATTAGTCATGGTTCTAAGTAACTCTTTCTTTGGTTCAAACACTCTAAAATGTGATGATGGTGTTGATGTTATCCTTAGAGAGAAAATGCGATGGAAAAGAACAGGTGGGACATCAGGTAATGCGTTGAATGTGGAGAATAGGGGAAGACAAAAGGATAAAGGAAAGGGCTCAATGAACCAAGGAAGGGAAGATCGAAATCCAAAATGGGAAAGATAGAGTGCTGGAATTGTGGGAAGAAAGGACATTTGAAGAAGGACTGCAGAGCTCCAAAGAAAAAAAGAGATGGACAACAGGAGAAAAATTAGGAATAAAATGTAAAATGCGATGTGTTACAAGATGCTTTTATTCTTTCTGTAGATAATATTTTTTATTCTTTGGTACTAGATTTAGAGGATTCATTTCATGCCACACCCCATAGGAAACATTTTCTATATTATGTTCAAAGTGATTTTGGACACATTCATTTGGGTGATGATGCACCATGGAAAATTGTTGGAATGGGTAAGGTACAAATAAATAAAAAGAATCAAAACCAATGGTTTTTGAAAGAGGTAAGACATGGTCAAGATTTGAGGAAAAATATGATTTTAACAAGGCAAATGGAAAGTGAAGGATGTATATCTATATTTACAAATAAGGCGTGGAAGGTCACCAAAGGATCATTGGTGATAGAAAAAGGAGACAAGGTAGGTACATTGTATTTATGTATTGGTAATATTGACTCTTCTATATATTTAACTTCTACAGGAGTGGATACAACACTATGGAATCATAGGGTTGGATACGTGAGTGAGAAGGGGATGAAAATACTTCACAAAATAAAAATGTTTCCAGATCTTAAACAAATTGATTTGGATTTATGTGAGCACTGTGTTTATGGAAAACAAAAGAGACTTAGATTTATCAGAGTCAAAAGAAAAAAAGAGTGAAAAGTTAGAGCTTGTGCATACATATGTATGGGTACTAGGTCACGTATAATCTCTTGGTGGTTCTCATTATTATGTTACTTTTATTGATGATGTAACTAGAAAAACATGGGTTTATTGCATTCGACAAAAATCTAATGCTTTTGATAATTTTAAGAAATGGAAATCTTTGGTTGAGAATGAGACATCAAAAAGGCTGAAGTGTCTCAGATCAGACAATGGAGGTGAATATTGTAGTAAGGACTTTGATTATTATTTTTCATACCATGGGATTCATAGAGAGAAGACAGTTCCATGAACACCACAAGAAAATGGTGTGTCAGAAAGGATGAACATGACAATCATGGAGAATGCAAGGAGTATGAGATTGCATTTTGGGTTTCCCTTATAGTTATGGGAAGATGTTGTAGATAATTTTTTTTACTTAATAAACAAATGATCTTCAAGTTCTTTGGATAGAGGCATTCCAGAGGAGGAATGGACAGGTAAAAAGGTAAACTACATGTTTCTGAAGACTTTCGATTATGAAGCATTTGTCCATATTGATAAAGAAAATAGAACAAGGATTGAATAAAAATACAAGATGTGTACCTTTATTAGATATGGTGTTAATGGTTTTGGTTATCTCTTACGAGATTATGGAAATTATAAAATAATTAGGAGTAGAGATGTCATATTCAATGAGAAGCTTATGCACAAAGATCATTTGCAGTGAAAGAAATAAGAAAAAGAAAAAACATAATACACAGTGCTTGATGAGATCACTGAAAACGAAATTCCAAAGGTACCAGAAAATCAAAATGTACAACACCAGGAGTAAATGGTACCTCAAACTCCTGAAAGTGTTGTTAGAATATCTACCAGGTTAAGTAGACCCCCTGCACGATAATCTCCTTCATTGTATTATTTATTGTTGATTGATTTTGGTGAACCAGAATGTTATGAAGAGGCAATGTAGGTAGACACTAAAAACAAGTGGGAGCAAGGCATGGAAGAGGAAATGGATTCCTTGGTAAATAACTAGACTTGGTAATTGGCTCAATTTCCTGCAGGAAAAAGAGCATTGCAGAATAAATGGGTTTATAGGTTCAAGGAAGAAGATGGATAAAAATAGCAGGATAAGAATAGACTTGTTGTAAAGGGATTTGCACAAAAGAAAGGTATATATTTTTATGAAATATTTTCTCATGTTGCTAATATGAATTCATTTAGGACTATTTTAAGTCTTGTGGCAGTAGAAGATTTGCATCTTGAACAGTTAGATGTAAAAACCATTTTTCTCCATGGGGATTTGGAGGAAGAGATTTATATGAAGAAACCATAGGGGTATGAGGTCAAAGGAAAGGAAAATTTGGTATGTGGGTTGAACAAGATATTATATGGCCTAAAGCAAGCTCCAAGGTAGTGGTATTTTAAGTTTGACAGGTTTATGAAAGAAAAAGGTTATAGTAGATGTCATTATGATCACTCTATTTGTTTTAAAATTATATAAAATGGAAAATATATTATATTTCTATTGTATGTAGATGACATGCTTGTTGTAGGGTATAATATGTAGGATACAAATGTGCTCAATAAGAAATTAGCTAATTCATTTGCGATGAATGATTTTGGTTTTGTAAATAAAATCCTTGGTATGAGAATAAAAAGAGACAGAAAAAATCGCAAATTGACATTGTCGCAAGGTGAGTACATAGAGAAGGTGTTGGAGAGGTTTAGAATGCATAATGAAAAGCCAATTAGTACACCTTTGGTCAGCCATTTCAAAATAACTAAGGAAATGTGTCCCAAGACAAATTAGGAGATATAATGCATTTCTGGGGTCCATTATTCATCAACAATAGGAAGCTTGATGTATCTGATGGTTTGCACATGCGGTGGGAGTTATGAGCAGGTATATGAACAATCCAGGTAAGGAACATTGGGAGGAAGTAAAGTGGATTCTCAAGTATTTGATAGGTACTTCGACTCATGCATTATGTTTTGGAGGTTCAAACACTGTTCTATAGGGATATGTTATTTCAAATATGGAAGGTGATCAAGATAGCAGGAAGAGAACCACAAGGTATCTTTTTACTGTAGGTGGAACAACAGTAAGTTGGATTTCAAAACAAAAAAAGGTTGTTTCACTTTCAACAATGGAAGCAATGTATGTTGCTGCTAGAGAGGCTAGTAAAGAGATAATTTGGTTATAGAATTTTATGGAGGAATTCTGAAAGAAGAAGCAAAATAGCAGGTTGTATTGTGACAGCGAGAGTGCCACTCATCTTGCAAAGAAATAATTATTCCATTCGAATACTAAGAACATACATATCAAGTACCATTTCATACGATTCGTCTTGGAAGATGGACATTTGAAGTTGGAAAAGATACATACTAGCCATAATCCTACAGACATGTTAACAAAGGTAGTAACTAGGGAGAAATTGAGTTCCTTATCCGTTTTACTTGGTCTTCAAGAATGGAGGTGAAGATGAGAAATTTTCTAAGTCTAAGGTGGAGTATATTCCAATAGGTACAACAACAGTGGAGTTGTTGTGATCAGTTTGCAAGTGGGGGATTGTTGGTTGTAAAGCTTGATTATCTTCCTAATTCAGAGGTTTGTTTTGAATCCATTCTTGGACCACATTCCCTAATGGGGGAGTGTGTGAGGGGGATTTCCCCCCTAGTATTTTCACCAGGGGGGTCCAGGGGGGGAGGCGACAATTTTTTGTAGCCCCCCATGGCGGGGGAAACACCCTCGAAGTGAAATTTTGGTAAAAATTGCCTTGTAAAATATTGTAATTATGTAGTCAATCTGGATCGTTCATTATAAGGTCACAGTTCTGATGATATAAGTTATTTTAGGGATTTTTCCCTAGAAGGAAACCCTCTTTTATGAGGGAATTGTATTGCAGCTAAGGATGTGTGAGAATATTGTATTCTGAGAGAGGAGACTATGAGAGAAAGAAGAGGAAGTTACAACGGTGTGTTGTAGGTTGTATCCCTTCATTTTGTTGGATAATAAAAAGGAAGGACCTGTAAATTTCTCTGGTGGATGTATCCCATACTGGGTGAACTATGTATATTTGTCTCTTTGTTGTATTATTTATCTTCTATGTTTTATTTCCATATTTGTTTTTATTTTATTTCTCCGTGATCCTTTTTTTCTAACAACAAGTTTTGTTGGACCAACTCTTGGTAGTATAGTAATCATCCTTCTTGTCTATGCCGATAATATTGTTCTTATTGTAAGGAATCCCTATGACCTTAGCAAGCATCTTAAAATCCTCAATGACTTCTCCTCTAGTACAAGTATGATTGTGAACACTAACAAAACAGAGGCTATTATCATTAAATACAACAAGATCGCCTACAATAGTTTTGTATATGGAAACAATATCTTGGAGGAAGTGTCTTCATACAAGTATATTGGAATTAATATTCATCGCAAGCTCAAATAGAACTATAGCATTGAGAAAAGGATAAATAGAGGGTGGTAAGATTATTATGGGCTTGAAAATAATTGTAAATTAGCAGACCTTTAACTATGGGATAAGAAAAAGATCCTATTTGAAACTCTTGTAACTCATGTTATGTTATATGGATGTGAAGTTTTTGGATGAAATATCTCTTGAGAATAATATAGAAAGATAAACAGATCCAAATTTTATAATTTATAATATCAAAATTAATGGAAATACAACCTATCATATCCTCCTCATCAAAGCTAACATTTCCTCCATTGAGAGAACAATTATTATTAGGTACTTGGTGTACAAGAATAATATAAACAACATGGATAGATAGAGGCTCCCCAAAATTTCTTTAGAATGTATCCAAAATCACCAATGGCTCAAGTGGGGATGGCATAACACTGCCAAGTCTTGGCTAAAACATTGGGGATTAAAATAAGTTATTCTACAGGATACAATTGATATTAGAAATATTGCACAAGATAAATTTAAGGAGACTATATGGTGTGATAAAGAATTAGAGGATAAAATAAAGTTACGATATTATAAGGACATGATTAACCCTAACATTGAAGATCAAATGTATCTTAGTAAAGAAGAGAATTAATATCGTTATTTAATAAGAACTAATTCTCATGAGCTTCATAGTGAAATTGGGCATTGGGAAATCCCAAAAACACCATGGCAAGAAAGAATATATCACATTCATGACACCAAAATAGTTGAATATGAAAAGCACTTTCTCCAATAATGCCCTTTGTATACCCAAATTAGATCTCATTTCAAAATATTTGTCACAATATCGACTTTCCTAACCTTCTAAGCAATGAAAACTTTAGTAACCTTGAAACTCTTCCCTTAATGCTTTTCAAACATCCAGATAACATTTTAAACAAATACAAGTAATCTCTTGTTTTTCTTAAACCAATTTTGATCTCAATGGATGTTAACCATTATCATCATCTTTTGCTTAAATTTTTAAAAATAAATATTAAATTGTTTAAAAAAATAGTTTTGTTTTTTCCATTTAACTTTTTATTATTTAATATAAATATTGATTTAAATTAATATTTTCCTTATTTTATAATTATAATCATAGTAATTTTGTTTAAATTTTTTTATAAAAAATAGTTTATTATTAATTTACGATCAAATAAAAATTAATTTATTTTTAAAAAAATTATCATATTTATACTTTTTATAAATGATAACATCTTGATATCTCAAATCACTCGAAGTCTTCAAATGCATTTGAATATTCCTAGTTACTTTTGTAACTTGGACGTTTATTAAAAAATTAATTTTGAAAAGTTTAAGGTTATTATTTTTAATATATTTTAAAAATAATGTTTTAATGTTCATGCTTGTTATAACATAATGGAAGTATATAAAGTACGTTATAATGAATTTTTACTAAATGTTGTATTTATGTATTTATATATTTAACATTTATTTGGTAGGCTTTATATTATGTATTAAGAGTATTTATATAGTTGTCTCTCGTATTTGAGATACCAAAATATGCTTATACAATCCATAGAAAACATAGGATATCAAGTTTGAGAGGATTATAAACCTAGGATACCAAGTTTGAGATTCTCTCCTAGTAGGTTTAGTAGAACCTACTAGGGAAACCAGGTCAAGGTAAACATCTTGAGAACTAGAAGCTTAGATAACCTTCAAGTAAACCATTACGAAAATATTAATAGGATGAAAAAAAAAGAAGTAAACAATTATGAAAATATTAATAGCATGAACAAAAAAAATAGACACGTCTAGATTTATATATCGGGACATCATATTATCCATTGGGAGGAACGTGAGGAGCCCTCGAGTTATCATCCACCATGTTTCCAGCAGCAACTGTAGAAGACTCCACCCGACGACCTCTAAAAGGAAGATGGAAGGAGTCACCATGGTGCTTTGAAATCCAAGAAACCATTAAGATGAGTTGACTATTTTCTTCCTCTAGGGTTTCCATCCACCACTTGAGTTTTCTAAAATCTCGTTGTTTGGGAAGCATCCCTAAAACCACCATGATTTTTGTGTGTGAATAAAGTTTAAGACTCCTGTAAAATTTTGAATTCCTTGTATGATATTGTATTATCGACTTTACAATATGGATACCAACTTTAAACTAATAAAGTTTTAAAAAATCGTTTTAAAAATACAATGATTTTGTGTTGAGAAATATTATTTTATTGTTTTCAAAGTTCATTAAATTTAAGAATTACAAAATTATTTGCTGGAGAATTCACAGTTGGTGTCATTTTGTAATCGACGTTTCAAATCTGAATTGGGATTCATCATCAAGATTTGGATTCGAAACGTGGATGACAAAATGACACCAACTGTGGATTCTCCGGCAAATGATTTTGTAATTCCTCACCACAGAAATCTGAAAACATTAAATCTAAGAAATCGACCTATATTAAGTTTCAAAGTTTTAGGTTTTTCCTTTTATTACCAAATCATGTTTTTTAACTATTATCTCATATCATGGTTTTTAACTATTATTTCATAGAGCATATATTAAAAAAAAAAAAACATGAATAATTTTAAAAGAAAATTTGATTTTTAAAAAGCATAAAATTTGTTCTTAAAAAGAAAGAACATCCCATCAAAAATAAACAAAATGAACTATTAACACATCTATTTAAAAAATAAGGGTTGTATAACAATGTAATCTGGACCAACTAGAAAATATATGCTGAAAAATAAATCTTAATACAACTAAATTCATATAGTATGTACACATATTAAAGTTTTCTATCTCCATATTTAATATTGTGCATATATATATATATATATATATATATATATATATATATATAAAATCTTGTTATATTTGAGAAAATGCTTGCATATAAAAATGCTAAGTCATAAATTGTAAATATTAAAGTTTGTTGTGTCCYTATTTAATATTGTGCATATATTAAAGCTTGTCATATTTGAGAATATGATTGCATACAAAAATGTTAAATCATATATGTTGTCTATTACTTATGGGTTTGAGCAAAATTTGTCGTCATAAAAAACACCATTCAAATTGGAAAATTGGTCTACATTTGGGCCACAACAAAACTATTAAAATAAAACAATATGACTAATATTGAAATAAATATAACAAGATCTTGTTAAACTTGAAGTAGAGAGATAAAAGGCGAGGCAAGAAATGAGCTCAGGGTAGTTTTTCCCTTAGTTATTCTTAATTTTATTCTTAATTTGTTTCTCTTGCTTGCTTGATAACTATTAGAATAATTTTTGTTGTGCGGAGGATACACCTTTGTGGAGGTGCTAGAGACATGTATAGAATAACCTTACATATAAAAATGTTAAGTCATAAACCATAAATATTAAAGCTTTCCATGTCCCTATTTAATATTGTGCATATATTAAAGCTTGTCATATTTGAGAATATGCTTGCAAATAAAAATGTTAAATCATGGGAAACACCCTTCAAAATTGAAACATGGTCTACATTTTGGCCACAAAAAAAATATTAAACTTACGAGAGAGCTAAAAGGCTAGGGAAGGAACAAGCAATACCAAGGAACCAATTCAAGGTGTATTTCATAGGTGAGAATGTTTTTTAGACTAATTTTTGTTATGCAGGATACATTTGTGGGGAGGTGCATACATGAATAACTTTCACACCTCCACACAACAACAATTATTCTAATAGTTATCAATGTTATTAATGCATAACAATATTCTATTATTAATGACATTGATAACTATTTGAATTATGGAGTTGCGGGACTCTATGGAATTGAATCATTGTCCGTGGTTGATCATCTTTATAGGTTTGTGAATCCAAAAATACCATAGTTAGATGCACTTATATGTGAAGTTGCATTGCCTCCATTATTGAAAGCTTGATTTATGCCATTACTTTAATTTCCACCACCAGGAGTAGACGAAACACTGGGAACATGAGTTAATAAGAATCCGAGTTAAAAGTTAATTACTGAGGGAAACAACAATTTTTTTTATGATTTTACATATTAAGTAATACCATTAAAATAAGAATATTAGTTAAAAATTATTTACTGAGTAAAACTACATTCTTTACCATGTTCCATATTAAATAATATCATTAAAATTCATTAGAGTTAAAGTTATTTGTGGACTAAAAAAATAAGGTGTTTACCATTTTCTATATTAAGTAATATCATTAAAATATGAATCCAAGTTAAAAGTTCTTTACATTTACCATGTTCCATATTAAGTAATACCATTAAAAATATAATCCATGATAGGAATTAACATTTGGAATCTGATTCTCTTTAAGCTTATCAACAATTATGTTTGAAGAGGAGAGTGTAAGGTAGTGCTCAAGCAAGTAAGTAGATGAACTATGCTTGCTTGAAGCTCATATTCAATATAGTGTCATAATGTGGACAAAATTTTAGAGGAAAATCTATGATTGGTGCAAATACTAATAGCATCAAGGAGGTTGATTGGGAAAGTCTGGTGATTAGGATTGTTATAGCTTAAATTTACAAAAGCAAAGAAAAATAAACAAATAAATAAAGGAATACACTTCACAAAAAAGTTGTACTAGGTGGAAATATACGTCAATCGGTTTTTTTTTTTTTTTTTTTAANATATATATATATATATATATATATATATATATATATATATATATATATATATATATATATATATATATATATATATATATATATATATATGACTAATTCACATCATTGCATGAAGAACAATATACACAATTTGGATAAAAAATTTAAGATATTATTTATTCTATGACATGTTTTAGTTTGAGTAAATTGAAAATAGAATGAATGGAACCATCTGCTCTGAGGCAAGGAAGATCCTGGAGGCCATCAAAGAAAATCCACACTACACTTTTTATTAAATCAATTGAGGAGTACATTATATAGGATGATATTCAGTTTAGACAGTTAAAACCATTAGATGGTTGGAACCATTATTCATGTGACATCCCGCTCTAGCGCACTGAGAAAACTTATTCTTTGAGGACACTTGCTCGCAAGTGATCTGGACTTTTATGATATTAAAACATATATCCTT
>ML777538.1:1479107-1489474 GCA_009831015.1 Picea engelmannii | reverse complement strand
ACATCACCAGTGAATACACGCAAGAATCCTGTAAAAGTGCCTCCTTTTATTAATGGCAGATCTCTTCAAAAAATGTTACATTCTGATAGCATTAGGGTGTGAAGATCAACAACCCTCAATACTTCGAAAGGTGAAGTATTTATAACTCAATTACAAGCATTCCTATCATAAATGATCAAGATGTGCTAATTCTATTTTTAGCCTAACAAATTTAACAAATCTCCTAAATCTAGGAACTGCTTGATGACTTGGTGTAATTGCTTGCTGATTTCTAGGGTAGGTTGTTGGCGAGGTTTCTGCACAACCTCTTCTGACTGGACAAGTGACTGGAACTGGACAGCTCATCTAATAATCAAGCAGATTGCAGAGTTCCTCCCATCTGAGATGACTGGGCACGTTGACTTTGAGCAGTCTTCGATACACTTCATCCATTTCTGTATACTTGGCGAATGTAGGCTTGGTGAGGAATATGTATCGAATCTCATGCTGGATACTAATGTCCAACTGAAGGGCATCCAGGAATGCTTTGTCGGTGATGCTCCCTTGTATTCCAACAAACTTTGAACTGTCCTTAGACACCTCAGCCAATCTCTTCTTGTAATCCGGGAGTGTCATCAATTTATCATTAATAACCTTCAAACCAGGTAGACCCTTCTTTTGGAGATCTTCAATCTTATTGAAGAACCTTTGTACCCCTTGGTCCATGACCTGAACCTTTTCTTCCAGCTAAAGCATTAGACCTTTCTTGGTCAGAACTCTTTTGACCTCAAGGATGGTCTCTGTTCTGTCTTCGATCTTCAGCTCCTCCAGCTCTTCCCTAGTCTTAGAATTGAGGAATTTGATGATCTCATTTGCTTGTGTTGGCATGTCTCCCAATTCTACTCTGATATTTTCAATGGCCTATTTTCTCCTCTGGACCAACTCATTCTGCTCAAACATGATTTGGATCATAGGCCATATCTCATTTATGGACTTCGTGATGTATGTCCATACATTCTCTTTGACCTCAGCCAAAGTTTTCCCTGCCACTGTTTTCTCTTGGAGCTGCTGTAACTCCTTCTTGAGTTGTTTTGTTACTTGTTTTTCCTTGGAGAGACTGGTCTGGAAGGAATTTTTGAGTTCCTGGAGGTTCTCAACTTCCTTTTTAAGCCTGATGATCTCTATCTCTTGCAGGTTCATCTTTTCCATGGATTTGGCGAGGTCGGTTGTTCCCTCTTGTGATGTCACTCGAGTTGCAGATGGGATTGTTGTCACTGTTGCTGTGCTTGCTCCTGAAATCAGAATGGCACTCAATGGAATGACTTCCATTGGCTTCAGCTTCTCTTTCTCTTTCAATAATATCTCCATTTCAGCTTCCATTTCTTTGAGTTGTTCATTCTACTCCATGAGCAGCTTAAGCATTTCATCCTTCTCGCCTTCTTTTTCTGCTATCTCCTTCACCTGCGAGTCCTCTGTGGGTGGGAGTTTCAGTTGTTTTCTCAAGGAGGCGATGTCTGCATTCTTCTTCTTTATCATCTCCTCTACAACTTTGACATTCGAAGGATCATAGCCGATCTTGAGGACCAGCTCCTCCAACGTCTTGATTCTGTTGTCCTTCGCAAAGGACGATATCTTCTCCAGCTTAAGTTGTGTCTGAGCATTGTTCAATGATACCTGTAATTTTGTTGCAGAAGCAGAAGCATGTGCCAATGTATGGAATACCATCTCCCCTGTCTGCTTGTGCAGATCCATCTAATATGTTGGGTGCACATCCTTCGTCTAGAATTCGAAGGTGGCCCTCTTGTAGTCTGTGATCACCTTGGGGTCTGGTACTTGCGCCTAGAGGAAGGCCATGTGCATCCTGCCCCTTTCTGTGTCAAATGCAGACAACAGCCTATGCTGCACAGTGGACGACTGCTTCCGAAACTGAGTATAAGTACTGTTGGTAAGGGTCTGGTTTCTTCTCTTGATCAGCTCGTACTTCTCGAAAATGCTCAGCTTGGGCCCAGTCTTGCCTGGCTGAGTGTCCAGTGGGGAGTCTGTGTATTTCTTCGGTACTGCTATGGTGATTTCCTTATGAAGGCTCGAACCAAAACGTGGAACGATAGTCTTAGTCACAGTGGTAGGTGGGGCTTCTTGTTCTCCATTCGGACCAGGAACTGGAGTTGTCTTGGGCCTCTTCGTGTGCAGTTGGAACTCTTCAGATGACACCTCCTTGACAGGTGGAGACGAATCTTGTCGAGGCCTTTTCTCCTTAGGGACCTGTGGCATGGACGTTGGTGGCACAGAGGTCAAGGGAATCTGCTGCTCTACTTCAACCAAGGTGTCAGGCACCCACAGAGTCTGATTGGTGAATTTCTCAATTTCGGGCTTCGCTTCATGAACGTACGAGATGTCTTTGTTCTTCACCCGCATTTCTGAGATGATCCCGCATGGATCGTAGTGCCATGGGAAGCTTAAGAAAAAAATCATCTCTCTCAGCATCCAGTCTGCTTCCTCTCCCGTGCCACAACTGTTGCAGATGAAGGATCCAATCTGCCCCTTGATTCTAAGCTGCTTCTTTTTCTTCAATGATACGAAACGGATGTCATCTAAATTCATGATTTGTCTTATATACTCTAGAGCAAAGATTCATACCAGCGCATATTTGGGAAGCTTGTAAGGTGCCAACTTGCACCCGTATACTCTGATCTCGGAATGGTTTTGATACAGGTACCAATCCCTGGTCTTCGTGTTGTCCGAGAGATGCAAAATTCTCTGGACTTCATCGTTTATTCGAGGCTCGGGCCTGCTGCTCAGCATGCTTACCACAGGGTGGTAGAATAGATCGATGAATGCCTTGAAGCTATATTTTGTGGAGTTATGCTTCAACAATGAGGTCCATGCGGTGACTGGCTGAGGCCTCCCATTTGCGTCCATTTTCTGCATGGAAAAACTGAATTTATCTGCTTGAAAGTAAACAAACATGTATGCCAGTATAGACGAGTATCTGAACATGCCTTCCGTGCCAAAATTCATGAACTGTTCGTGAATATTGTTTGCCAAGAAGGTGCTGAAATCAAACTATGTGGTGGGCTTTTCATCATTGGAGAAAATGGATAGAAAACCCAGAATGGGCTCATCTACCCATTGGTCGAAATTGTACCCTAACAGAACACAAAGGGAGGAAATGACCTGGTTTCCCTTGGTGGAGAACATGGACGATGGGTAAGAGTGATTTGTGGAAGGGAATTGAGCAGAGGTGGGAAGGAAAAGATTGAATATTTGAGCTCTCTAGGGAAAAGTCATCTTTTGATATAGTTCTGTAAGGATTTCCAGGTTGAAAGGGGACACAGAGTCATCACAGGGAATTTGTATCATCTGGTCTATGTCTTCGGGCGTAATGAGGAACAGGGTGTCTCTAGATGAGGATATGACGACTCTCTGTTCAGGAATATAGTGAGCTTGGCATTTAAGTGCAAGCTCGGGAAAATCATGGATCCAAGGAAAGAGGTACAGGGGTAAATTGGACTCCCAAAGTCCAATTTCATTGCTCTGGTCCAGGAAAACCTCCCTGAGCCATGACTGGAGGTATGAGAAATCGAAATCGCATTTGGTATCTGCGATCAATCTGTCTTTGTCGACCAATGGGATCTTGTCCAGGTCGACAGGAGGCGGGAGAAAAGGATTCTCCTCTCCTTCTGCGTGTCTTGGATTTGGCACCATGTCTGCAATAGTACCTGCAATAAACACGAAGTTAGTGGGGTCAAATAACTGTGGATGAAGGTGACGGGATGTAATGGAGGAACTAGCTATGAGTTTTTCTGGTGCAACGAGTGAACAACGAAAATGGGGGAAAACGGTAATTTTATTTAAAAATGGGGTCGGTTGGGCACGGGAGACAGGTCAGCTGGATAACAGATAGGTTATCCAGTAATAAATGGACAACAGGCCACTTGGGGGTGAGATGGCAGGTGATGGTGGATGAAACATACAGACGAGTGATGTGGCGGCTAGGGATTGGAGGCAAAAGTCATGATAAGGGGTTGGTCATGAGTGAAAGGGGTTAGGGGACTGACAACAGTTATGGGATGGGACATAACTCGGGAAAAAGTGGAACCTAGTGGAAGATGACGTCCACAAGTGACGGGAGCTGTCAGAGAGCATATGGTGATGGGACTTCGGGACAAATAGACTGACGCCACGTATGATAAGGGGCCCGCTAGAGGGGAAAAACCATTCTGAACCCCCCCACACGATTAAAAGCAGATCATCAGGGGGGATCCGAAATCCAATTAGGTTCGTTGATCTATGCGCCCTCTTCCTGGCCGCAGATCTTAGCGCGTCATTTATCACTCATTACGGACCCCCCCCCCCATTAAAGGAAGAACGAATGGGGGGGTCCAGAATCTAATCTGGACCGTTGATTTAAATGCTCGTCTCTGGGCCATCCATATGTGCACAAATTTTATTACCGATTCTGGACCCCCCCCCCTCGGTTAAAAACAGAACGGTCGGGGGGGTCCGGAATGTTCTATGTGCCGTATATCCGAGTGCCATGATTTGGACCGTCAAAATGTGCAAGGAGCATAAACGAGGGGCAGAAAAACACATGTGCTGGGAAAAACTTAGGATAACTGCATTTTATGGGTTTTTCTCTAACTTTCAAATAGACACCACCAAGGGGCTTCGACCAAACTATCTTTAAAGCATTTGGAACATGGTGCAATCTTGACATCAAGTTGGTTTTATTGGAATGGAACAATACAACAACTAACCTATGTTCTAACCTATTTTCCTATGACAATTAACCCAGATTAAACTGTTGGGTTAAGAAATTACTCTACCCTAGGCCTATCTGACCAGGATTAGACAGTCTGGTCAGATTTATTCACTAATCTAACCTCGACACTTTGGCTAAGATTAAACTGTTTAGCCAAATCATTCACTACCCTATCAACATCAAATTTAAAAAGAACTTGGCCATGCTTGAAAGGTATGGCCAAGTTACTATTATTGCATGGGGCTTTTATTTCAATTCTTTTATGCCCTCTTTTCTTTTTCTTTTTCTTTTTCTTTTTCTTTTCTTTTCTTTTTTCTTTTTTCTTTTCTTTTCTTTTTTTCTTTTTTCTTTTCTTTTCTTTTTTCTTTTTTAAATTATTTACAGAATGAAAAAATCATTTGTCAACAAAAATACTAGAGACAGATAATATCTCAGTCACCAGTTGATTCCCATAATTTATGGGGTGATAACAGCGGCTCCACCTGGGGATGGTACTTTCCCTGTGAAGTGCCAAGAATCCTGGTTCCTATCGTTCTAAAAATTTCTTCCTAGCAGCCTTCGTTGGTTTTATTCTAAAAAATGGGAGAAACAGTGATCAGCAGCTTAGGGCCTTCTCTTTGGGCTTCAACTAACTGACGAATGTTCTTCACTCAGAAAATGCAAGTGAAAATGACAATTAAAATGGTATGTACAATGAAGAGTGAGAAGCTTGAATCTTCTACTGAGGTGGTACATAATGTTTCATCATTCTGCCACTCACAGGTGCTCCTGGCAGATTTGACCCATCAACGTTGTTTAGCAAGAAAGCATTGTTTCTCCTGAAAGCTTGGATCATGTATGGTCCTGTCCATAGATTGTCAAATTTTCCATGCTTTCCCTTGTCTTCATTTTTGGCATCCCATCTCAGCACCAAATCACCTAGCTCAAAGTCATCCTCCTTGGTTCGTTTTTCGAAGATTTTCTTGATGTTTTCTTGGATTACCTGAGTCTTATTGAAAACTTCTTCTCTAGTCTACTGCAAATGGATCATCTAGTTGATCCTTCTCTGTGAGTCATTTGGATCAGCTTGAACATCTTGAAGAAACTTCATGACAGGGACTCCTAAAGAAGTGGGGAAAACTGCCTCTATACCATAGACCAGCTGGTATGGTGACATACCAATTGACCTTTTGGTCGTCAGCCTGTCAGCCCATAAAGAAAACACCAGCTTATCGTGCCATGATTTCTTGTTTTCCTGCAATGTTTTCTTGATGATATTTACCAAAGTTTTGTTTGAAGATTCCGCCAACCCATTCCCCTGAGGGTAGTAGGCTGTAGATTGCCCCAAACCAATGTGATATTGGTTGCAGAAATCTATGATTTTCTTCGATCGAAAAGTAGCTGCATTGTTAGTGATAATCTTTCTAGGACAACCAAAACGAGACAAAATATTATTTTCAAGAAATTTGATAATAACAGAGTCTGTGGCTTGCCTGCTCGGTACTGCCTCAATCCATTTGGTAAAATAATCGATGGCAGTGAGAATCCATCGGTGCTGGCCTGAAGATGGGGGGTGTATTTCTCCAATGAAGTCGAGCCCCCATTGCTGGAAAGGGGACTCAACTGAGATCGGTTTCAAAGGTAGAGGAAGGAGTTTCATTTTTCCTTCAAACAGTTGACATTGGTGACATGATGTTACCTTCTGATGCACATCAGTGAACAGGGTGGGTCAGTGAAATCCAGCTCTGAGTATTTTGTTGTCTATGACTTTCTAGTTCAGATGGCCACCACATTATCCTGCATGAAACTCTTGCAACACTTTATCAGCTTCATCTTTCAGTAAACAATTTAATAGAATGCCTGCAGGGTCTTTCCAATACAAATTGCCTTCTAGAATACAGAATTTTAAGGCTTTCAAATTTAAAAATCTAGCTTTAGTCTTAGTCAAACCAGAGGGAGCTTGTAGATTTTGCAAAACAAAAATGAGGTCTGCGTACCATGGAGAGTTGAGAAATACCTCTCTCACACTTGGAGTCGCCATCTTTCCCTTTTCATCTGCCACATCTAGAAAATTAATTTCAAGAGCATGAAAGTTAGATTCAGCCATTAATTTAGCAAGGCCTTGACCTTTGATTAGTTTCGTGGGCTTAATCTCTATATCGTATTCTAAAATGACAGCAATCCATTTTCCCCTTCTTCCATCTGGATTGTCCTGTGTCAAGATGTCCTTTACTACCACATTCGGAACATAAGCTATGGTGTGGGAATGGAGAATGTAGACCCTAAAGTCTTTTATGGATTTTACCAAAGCAAAAGCTTGTTTCTCCATTATCTTGTAATTCAAAGCAACGTCCCTTAACGCTTTGCTAAAGAAAGCTATGGGCTGTTCATACCCTTCATTGTTCTTTTGTAGTAACATCGTTTCTATAGTATGTTTAGAAGCGAAAGAAAAGAGATAGAAATCTTTAGTAAAATCAGGACTGATCAAAACAGGGGCTTCTGTGAGTGCTCGTTTTACCTGTTCGAAAGACTGTCTGGACTCAGAGTCCCATTTAATTTTTACATCCTTTTTTAACATATTTGTGATGTTTCTAAGGAGTTCTGCTAGATTGGGAATGAATCTTCGTAGAAAGTTAATTCTTCCGATAAAAGACTGTAGTTCTTTGAGGTTTCTTGGGTGTTCTAAATTTTGTATGGCATCAATCCTGCTAGGGTCTATTTTGATTCCATCTTTAGAGATGATGTGTCCTAGCAGTTTTCCTTCTTCTAACCCGAAAAGGCTCTTCTTAGGATTTAAAGAAATCCCAAACCTTCTACATTTCTCGAAAACTTGTCTGAGGTGTCTTAGGTGTTCGTCATCGGATTGGGAAAACACAGTCACATTGTCTAAATAGACGACAATAAACTTACCTGATTCTTCCACGAAGGCGATATCCATCGCCCTATGGAATGTGGCTCCTACGTTCATCAGACCGAAAGGCATTTTCACATACATGAAAGTGCCCCATGGTGTGGTGAAAGTGGTTTTGGCTTGGTCGTCCGGGTGAACTAAGACCTAATTGTAACTAGAGAAACCATCCAGTAGAGAAATTCGTTTGGACCGGACCACTCTTTGCAGGATGTGGTCCATCTTCAGCAAGGAGTAATTATCCTTTAGGGAGACTTTATTCAGATTTTGGAAATCTATGCAGAATCTGATTTCCCTGGTTTTCTTACGTGTAGGGACCGGATTAGAGACCCACTTGGAAAAACGTAATGGAACTATGATCTTGGCATCGTACATTTTCTTGATTTCCTTTTCTATCAGAGGGAGCAACTTGGGATTTATCCTCCTAAGTTTCTGCCTAAACGGTTTTTGGTCTTCCTTTATTGTAATCCTGTGTTGTATTATGCTGGTATCATAGGCTTTCAATCTTCATAGCCCCAGGAAAAGACATCTGAATATTCTTTGAACAGCTCAATGTATTTGAGTTTTTTCTCTGGGGGTAATGATTTAGACAGTTTGACCATCCTAGGTTTCTCTTCAGTCCCTATATTACAGTGTTCTACCTCTTGTCCATGGGCTTCTATTTTTGGTTTTTTAGCTACGTCGTTACAGTCAAACAGATCTTCTAAAGGAACAAGACCTCTAGGTAAAACGTTTCTTTTCAACTGTAAAACATCGGCATCCATTTTGTCATCGCCTAATTCTACTGAGTCTACAGTATTTACACTATCAATTCCAAAATCAGAGTTATTTACATTTTCCTCTTCGTTTTCTAAATCTATATTTGTACATTCAAAAGCGTTTTTACACTGCAGAAAATCCTCGATTTGATCGTCATTACCAAACACTTGCCAATACCTGATATTGTCGGGAACTGTCGGTCTACATTTCACCTCAACAGTATATGGGCGAGTCGGACGGAAAGGAATCTTACAGGTGGTTGCTGATGTAGCCAATCCTTCGGCCAGAATATTATGTCCCCTCGACATTACTTGCAAGTCGACTTCAGTAAAACACCTCAAGGCATCAAGAACAACATTCCTATAAGATCTAAGACGAGGGTGTTTAGCAGCGTACTCACCTTTGATTTGCTTGATTATCAATTCAGAATCACCTCTTACCATTATCTGCTTAGCACCAACTTTTTTCAAAAGCTTCAGACCGAGCATCAAAGCTTCATACTCAGCGATATTGTTAGTAGATTGGAAATTTAATTTGTAAGAATGGTTTTTTGAATACCCATTTCTATGATTATGCATCCAGACTCTAGCTCCTGCCCCTTCTTTACTCACAGCTCCATCAAAATCCATGCTCCAGAAATCAGCAGGTAACTCTTCAGTTATCACGTTATTCATCTTTGCTACCTCAAAGCTTTCTTGGCCTTCATCTTGACTAGATGTGTCTTCCATCAGCTGAGTATATTGTTCTTCCGTATCACCATCATTGTACAATATGAACGAATCTAAATCAGAATGCGCAGAGTAAAGGGGATAATTGTGCGGTTTTTCTTGGCTACTAACCATGTACTTCATCAATGTTTCTCTGTATAGCCTCCTCTGTTGACCAAACACTGGGATAGTGGCATAAGACATATCCAGCTGCAAGGTTCCTTTCAACTTAGCCCCCAAGACCAGGATAGCAACATTCCATACTTCGACGGGATGTCTGCAACCACCACATCCATTACCATGCTCTTTGCAAGAATCTGAACCAAGGTGATGCATAGGTCCTTGATCAAACCAATACATTTAACTTTGTTGGAGTCGAATGAGTGTAAATCCTTGTATGTTCTGGTGACCTCCAGTCCCAGCTTTTCCATTACTACTTTAGGCATCAGGTTGTGGGAGGCACCCGAATCCAGCATAGCGTTATGCAAGATCAATTCGTGTATGTTTAAAATGATGTAAAAAGGAGCGACCTCACTAGTATCATCTCGACCATCTACTTCAGGTCCGAAAAGAAGTTCAGGATGATCATCAGTAAGGTTCACAATGTATGAATGATTTATTGATCCAATGGTTAAGGCCTTCGTGCCTATGTCAGGTTCAATGGCTAGTGCTTTAATTACCTGTGAACGATACCCGTCTTTGTTCATAAACTCTGTAAGTGGGATGGGAATTTTTATTTTTTCCAATTCCCCTTCAAGGCTAAAGGGTGTAGGAGCTCTGCTTTGGCTCATCAGTTCTGGTTTGTCCACCATATTCTTCTGGCCAGAAGTACTTGGTGGGTCAACAGGGGAAACCTCGGGCTATGATAGTGTAACATCCCGCTCTGGCGCACTGAGGACACCTATTCTTTGAGGACACTTGCTCGCAAGTGATATGGACCCTTTTTGATGTTGGACCTTATATATTTGATTATGATGTGATTGACAGATGATATGATGTGTTACTATTCATGTAGACGGGTGCTATTGACTCAGTTTATTGAGTGTGCAGGTTTGTGACCTTGAGGATGCGGAGGCATCGGTAGACCCCCTTGGACTCCGGACTGAGTCAGGGAGTGTGATTTTGGGTTCATTTGTTTATTATGATGTTGATTTGATGTGATGATTTGATGATGACATTCTGACATGATTATTGGTGATGCAGGCTGACGATAGCTTGCCGACTTGACTCACATATGGAGTAAAGGGGCCACACACAATTGCAGAGAGGTTGA
>ML777538.1:1467948-1479057 GCA_009831015.1 Picea engelmannii | reverse complement strand
TTATAGAGGTCTACCAATCAGTTCAGTCGGCGAGTGGCACCCTTGGAGCATGTGGTGCATCCTGAAGGGCACGTCGCACAACGAAATTCCAGAGGCGAGTGGCACCCTTGGCGCACGTGGTGCGACCTGAAGGGCACGTCGCGGTAAAGGTGGTTGATGGAGTCTGCCTAATTAGCCCTAAGTCTTCAGCACCTGAATAAAACTTTAAGCATTACCCTTAACCAATTGTCGTCTAGCTTAGAATCTAAACCCTAAGCCTAAGACCTTCTAGAAACCGGGGGGAAATTCAGTGTGGCCTTAACAACTGAAAATTCAAAAAAAAAAGAGAAGAGAAAACAAAACTAAGACCATCACCCTTCCCTAATCCGTGTCTACTTAATAAAACTGACCTCCATCGCCTGGATCTCCCAGTGTCCATCTCCCATATACTCGTCTAGTTCACTTTACCACATCGCCATCCCTCCTCGTAAATCCTCCTTATTCATTGTTGTAAAACTTTTACCTTCCCCTGTACTGGTTTGCCTTCGCTTAAATCTCTCTTTGATCCTGAAAATACAGATACATTAATGATCAATTAATTGATATATGCAGGTTTATTTAAAAAAAAGGGGGGGTGAAAATATAAATAGGTATATTTATTTATATACAACTCTAAACCAATAAGTTAAGCATGGGAAAGGGGAAATAAAAAGTTAAATATATAAACTAATAAAATGAAAAGGGGGATAAATAGATAAATAAATAAATGAAATGAGCGCACATGCCTTGATTTAAAAAAATAAAAAATAAAAATGAAAATCGAATTGGAATATACAAACGAATTAAACTAAAAAGAAATTGAGAAAAGTCAAAAAAGGGAAAAGAGGGGGGAAAAACCTAAGTGAAAAGAGAATTAGGGTTTGAGGGGTTAAGGGGGATGGGGGGAGGAAAAAAAGAGGGGGGCTTTTTGTTTTTGGGGAGATTGGATTGCTATGTGAGAGGGAGACTGACTGATTTTCTGGTAGGAGTTGGGAATCCTCAGCATACGTGAGTGGTAGCTCAGCCTTTGAGGTGAGCTGAGGAGCTAGAGACTCTCTGGTTGTGTGTGGCCCCTTTGCGGCTCGGGGGGCTGAGGGGGAAGAAGAGTACCCCTAGCGTTTGGCTGGGAGGTACCGGTGAGTTGGTGGCTGTCGGCAAGCAGGAGCAGGAGCAAGGAATCGTCGCGGCAAGCAATAAGGCCAAGGTATGATCCTTAACCAAGTAGTTAGAATGCATAGAAATTTTATGAAGGAACAGCGTATCTTTTATTTGTGATCTGAACGGCAAAATTTTTATTAGGGTTCTGGTGGACTGTGTAAAAAGAAATATTTACTGCTCATGATTTTTGACTGTGCAAAATTCCCCTTTTATTTTTGCCTCGACCATGGATAAGATCATTGTTTTAATGTTGCTATTGYTGCCAAAGGGCCTGCGTTTGATCTTTGGTCACTATGTAAATGTCTGCATCTATTTACCTTCGTTTTACCCAATGTGGACTGCATGGTCTTTGTTTAGTGAAAAAACTCCAGGCAACCTGAGCGCTCGTCCATTCGTTTTACATTTTCATTTAGTTACTGAGAGGTCTGCGTTTTTCAATGACTATACAAATCTAATGACGTTCTGATGGCTATCTGACCTTCATTACATCTCGTTTGTTGTTGGGTCTGTGTTTTAATTAGTTAATGACTCTGCGTTGTGGGTTTTTAAGAACCAAATTCAAAACAAAAATCCTTGCGGTTTTTTTTTCCACTGTGTTTTATTGCGCTCCTTCCATCGTTTGTTGTGCGTTTTAACTCCCTTCTTTCAGTAGGTTATGGTTGTTTAGAGGGCATTGTTATGGGCGTTTACACTATATGAGGGTACTTCCGCTCAGTGGGTTACTCCTGTCCTGACCTGTATCTCCATTAACCTCCTTGCTGTCCATCCTGAGTGAATCCAGTGACTGTTTTGCGTGGTTGTATATGAGACAGCGTGTATTTAAGACACAATAAGGCGGCATCGATGTTTCAAGCAGAAATTTTGAGTAGGATTAGTCTTATCCTTCTGCCATTATAAGAACGCGTGTGTATGAGCCCTTGGGTGCACTGGGATGACGTTTTTCCGGGTACATTAAGCCTGCGTGGTTATGGTTAAATTCTCTCCCCAGTTCCTTTCTCTGCTCGCCCAGCATGTTGATCAATTCCCAGGACTCAGACGGCTCCTCTTATTTATGACCTTGCCTCAGTAATGCACAGCTATCACCCGATCGAACCACAACATATTATCTCGGCTTCATAAATTTTAGCTCACCGATCGATCCAGAGTAAGGCTAACCTTTTAACAGAATAGGATTTGACTAATACTCGGCGATTGACTCAATGCCGATGGTGGACTATTCCTCACAAGTCTTGTCGCCGGTCGCTGGTTGTGAGTTAGATCAGGGTATGAATGCGTTAGCAGCTTTGCATATTTAAGAATATAAAAAGATATAGCTGATCGCTACCATACCCATCTTTGCATCCTATTTTTTATGACAATAGATATCTAATTAGCAAGACTAATAGTGATGCATAATACCGTTAGATAATTACATGTTTAGATAATTGCGATACCTCAAATAAATATATCCTTGATATTATCTTAGCGAATACCACTTACGATGCATGGTGTCGTGAATTGGGCCGCGCATTGAGTTAAAACCGGTATGCACCTTGTAATAAATAAAATAACCCAACTACTTTATTTGGCATTTAAATTTCTTGCACTGTATATATATACACCCTACGTCGGATCTTAGATACAAACTTATTAGTTTTTATTCCCTTTAGTGCTGTACCTAATTTCCATACTAAATCATTTGAGGGAAGGATCTGCCAGCATGAAACGAATGGCAACCTGTCAGTCCGCTTAACCGTTCAAACTAATGACCCTGCGCCCTCTTACTGTGCCCTCGATCTACTATTTGAGGCGGCGCTGCCTGTAGCGTTCTCTCTGCCACCTCGTCCTCGTTTCGCTCAACGTTCACGGACGCCGAGCCTGTGCCTGTACTCTTATACGCTGAGTTGTCCTCGTCTAGGTTTTGTAAACTGACAGCAATGTTGTTCAGCTACCTGCTAGAGCACGCCACCGATCTCTAGATTCCTGAGCCAATCCGCCTTGAATTATTCACAGCGCGAGGAAACCTAAAGCGTCCTTAATGGCTGGTAAATTGCCGAGAGTTAATAAATAGGTCATCATATTAACCGATTTTCTTATTTTACTTCAAGTGTTAAAAGTTATTGCATTGGTGGCTTCAAGAATTTCAAATGTTAAATGATCGAATGTTTATTGCTCATGTCATTCAGTACGTTAGGGTAAGAGTTTTAAGGTTATTGAATTAATTTGTTTAATTCAATGCTAAAAATGTGTCTATTTAAATGCTACTTAAATTCTTTAAATCTTCGATAAATTTAAACGTTTATTTATAATCGTTAAATGTCCGTTCAATGATTGACTTCAATAAATTTAAAATATTAAGTGAATTAATTGTTTATTGTGAAAGCTTGCTTGGAACGTTGGTGTATGGGTTCTAAAATGTTGTCGAATTAAATTTGTTAATTCAATGTTTAAAAATGTTTATTCTATTGCTACTTAATGATTTAAAATCTTCAATACTTTAAATGTTTATTTTAATTATTAAAGGTCAATTCAATGCTAACCTTCATAATCTTAAAATGTTAAGTGAATTAATTGTTTATTGTGAAAGCTTGCTTAGAACGCTGGTGTATGGGTCTTAAAAAGATCTTGATTAAATGTTTAAATTCAATGTTTATTGTTTATTTCGAATGCTACTGAAAATGACTTAAGGGTTCAATGACTTAATGTTGTTTCGAAGGTTCAATTAGACATGAGTGTAGAAGTTAATGTCAAATGTTATTGATTAAATAATCGGAGGGAGGAATTGCAACTATAAGCCCTTGTTAATTGCATTTGGATATTAGTTGAAAGGTTGAGGTTGGTTAAATTGTGATATTAATGATGTGCAATGTGAATTTGTTAAATTATTATCATGCCGCCATTGTTAGTCAATGATCTACCTAGGTTTTGTGGATATAGATTGAGATAAATAGTTGGTGTTAACCAACCATGTTTTATTTATAAATGGATTTATATGCTTAACTTGCAGTGGAAAATACTTGCTGTTATTACTAATAAAATGGTTGGTTTAAATGGTGATATTAATGATGATGACAATGTCTATTTTTGCAATGCTATTGTTGTTAGGTTATTAGATTACCTAGTAATTAAATGGGTAGGAAGAGGAAGTTAAGGAGGAGAATGTGATGTCGGGGTTTACCTTTAGGGTGTGGATGCCATTGCTCTTTATGGCCATTATTAGAATAATGCATGTGTCGTGCTTATTGTCGTCCCTGGTCCCGTAGTACTTGGTGTTTTGTATTACGTAGGCTGTCCGTGTCGGGCGGGAGGTAGTCTCCTCTTGTAGCTTAGTATGTATGTCTGTGTGTAATCCGGTGGAAGGAATCTAGTGCCGTATCAAGAGTCTCGGGCTTTTTAAAGGCACAGTTCCACTCTTGCGACACATTCTGAGCCGTATCAGTAGTCTCGGGCTGTTTAAAGGCACAGTTCCACTACTGCAACTCTACTAACGGATCCCTCCCTCTGTGACAGTACTGTGCCTAACCCTTGGTGTCTGTCTCTGCCTATAGCCATTAGTTGCCCACCTCCTGTTCGGGGGCGTCGCTTCTTGTTGTCGCTATGATATGTCGGGTCGTCTGATTGTGTTCGTCTTACTTGCGTCCTGTCGGTTCGAGTGTTGACTTAGATTCGAGGGGGTTGTTCCTTCTACACACGCGCACAAACTTTAACCAAAAAAAAAAAAAAATTCACCGGTTGACTGAGTAGTTGTCCTTAGCCAGGAGGGGTGTTACAGATAGCCTTTTCAGAATGGTAATCTTTTTCTTCACGGGAGCATCAGCTTTATTCTTCTTAGGAATATTCTCAGCAGTACCTTTCTTAGGAATCTTCTCTGCAGTACCCTTCTCAAGAGTCTTCTCTGCAGGTGGCTCCGAAGTTTTCTTGGTTTCAACTATCTTCTTTGTTTCAGTGGTCTTTTTTGGTGAACTCCCTTCTATCTTCTTACTCTTCAGATTGTACTATCAGTGTACCTCCAGAATGGCATTTTTGAATGCTTGTTGTTCTGCATCTTCAGCTTCTTCACTTACCTTTGTTTGATTTAGCAGAAAGAGTTCTTGCTCTTCTTGGGTAAGGAAATAAGCCTCGTTGTCATGAATGCCCATGAGATTGATGTGAGTGTCCTCCAATTCCTCAATCACCTCCCCCCGTTCATCAGCATAATTTTCTTGCAAGGGAGGTCTGATCTATTGATCTAGACCTCTCTGTTCTCTTTGATCCCTAGGATCCCTCTGTCTGATTTGAGGAGGGTTTCCCCTGAAGTTAGGATTCTGAATCTGAGGAGCAGGTGGGTTGTCTCTTAGAGGATTTCTGTCTAACACAATAAGTCTTTCCATCATTATTTCCATTGCTCTGGTCAAAGAATCCAATTTGGAATCTGAGGTCGACGTGGAAGGTTCTTCTTTAATTGTGACTCTCCTTTCTGACCTTTGTCGTGCTCTTTTTGCCAACAAATTGGCCTCCACACTAATAGCACTTTTCTACATGACCTCCAGGGTGGTAGAATTCCTTTCTCTTAGTTGGTAAGACATGTCAGCATCAAATCCATCAGGTAATTTAATCAATGCCAGACCCTGTGGGGGTTTGATTTCAGTTGGGATTGCATTGTACGGGTTTTTAAAATGGGTGCAGTAATCTTGTACCGTCTCACCTTGATTTCTTCTTTTATTTTCGTATTCTGACAATATCTGGAGAGGGTTTTTCTTTACCTCCCATCTGTCAAGAAAACTCCTTTGGAACGCTACAAGGTCAGGGAATGAGGCAGCAGGTAAATCTTTGAACCATTTTTTGACATCACCTGTCAAACTTTGGGAAAACAATCTCATTTGAACGTCAGCCTCATCAACTTCTTGCAAGTCAAAATAATAATTCATTTTGTCAACATGTTGTTGGGCGTTTAAAGGTCCTGTTGCATCGAACTGTGGAAGTCTTGTTTGATAGTCTTGGGGCATGGCATGTAACGACACATCCAACACCAAAGGAGCATATCGAGCTGCCATGATGAGTGGAGGAGGTGGGACGACAACCTGGATGGTCGGCGAGGTAGAGACTGAAGACGAGGACGAGGAGGGATTGTATAGTACTAAGGGAGTGATTGGTGGTTTAGTCGTGGGAGACAGAACTTCGGGGGTTCAGGGTTGCAACACAGTTGGGTCAAAGACAATACTAGTCACAAAACTATCGGACCATGTCCTTACCAAGTTTCACTGTGAAAAGGTATCGAGGTCAAGGTTCAGAGAGGCAGTCGACTTCCCTGAAAAGGAAGGAGACTTATGAAGGGGAATATGACTCACTGAACCTGCAGCTAAGGTCTTTCGCTTGAGCAATTGTTCGGGGTTATCTATCCCTATCGCGGGTTCTGGGTCTGGATGAGATCGAGTGTGAACTTTCTTGGGAGCCAAAACTCTTTTTGGTTTTTTGTATATATATATATATATATATATATTTTTTTTTTTATTTTTTTTTAATTTTGTGAGTCTAAAAATAATATGTACAACGTTTGATCAACCTCTGAACATTACTTTCTTCTCAAATTTAAACGTTCTTTTTAGGGGAAAGAAAACATGAAATTATCAATTTTTAGTTCTTCCCCAGTGGAGTCGCCATTATGTTAGCACTTGGTAAATTTCCTAGAGCTTGTAACAGAAGAAATCTACAAAGGTAACTTTATCCAACCACTTTTAAAGCTGGGATCTAGCCCTTCCAACTTCAGAGAAGGATCTCTCTATAAGATTTAGCTATGTTTCCAATTTTAGATATTAGGCTAGGTAAAGAAATAGGTCGTTTTTGTTGTAAAGGTGTTTTATGAAGTGGTTGAAATAGTCTACACATCCATTGGGCTATGGGATTTGCGTTTAAACAAAATATGAAATACAACTAGAAACGTGAAGAAAGACTTTCACAGGGCGAGATAATATACTCACTAGATCTTTTGTAGCTTAAATGATGGATAGAAGAAAACATGAGAAAGATAAATTCAACTAAGAAGTAGTTAAGAATTCCTTAATTGAAAACACCAGAAGATAAACACTAAAAATCTTTCGAGTCAGAAACAGGGTATCTAAGATAAATCCTGCAACATTCGTTACGCTTAAAGATTAGTTTCAGAAAAACAATATGATCACAAAGCAAGAATAACATTCAACTTAGAGAATAAACATCACCAGTGAATACACGCAAGAATCCTGTAAAAGTGCCTCCTTTTATTAATGGAAGATCTCTTAAAAAAATGTTACGGTCTGATAGCATTAGGGTGTGAAGATCAACAACCCTCAATACTTCGAAAGGTGAAGTATTTATAACTCAATTACAAACGTTCCTTTCATAAATGATCAGGACGTGCTAATTCTATTTTTAGCCTAACAATTTAACAAATCTCCTAAATCTAGGAACTGCTTGATGAGTTGGTGTAACTGCTTGCTGATTTCTCAGGTAGGTCGTTGGCGAGGTTTCTGCACAACCTCTTCTGAATAGACAGGTGACTGGATCTGGACAACTCATCTACTAATCGAGCAGATCGCAGAGTTCCTCCCATCTGAGATGACTGGGCATGTTGACCTTTAGTAGTGTTCGATACACTTCATCCATTTCTGTATACTTGGTGAATGTAGGCTTGGTGAGGAATATGTATCAAATCTCATGCTGGATACTAATGTCCAACTGAAGGGCATCCAGGAATGCTTTGCCGGTGATGCTCCCTTGTATTCCAGCAAACTTTGAACTATCCTTAGACACCTCAGCCAATATCTTCTTGTAATCCAGGAGTGTCATGAGTTTATCATTAATAACCTTCAGACCAGGTAGATCCTTCTTTTGGAGAGCTTCAATCTTATTGAAGAACCTTTGTACCCCTTGGTCCATGACCTGAACCTTTTCTTCCAGCTGAAGCATTAGACCTTTCTTGGTCAGAACTCTTTTGACCTCAAGGATGCTCTATGTTCTGTCTTCGATCTTCAGCTCCTCCAGGTCTTCCCTGGTCTTAGAATTGAGGAATTTGATGATCTCATTTGCCTGTGTTGGCATGTCTCCCAATTCTACTCTGATCTTTTCAATGGCCTATTTGCTCCTCTAGACCACCTCATTCTGCTCAAACATGATTTGGATCCTAGGCCATATCTCATTTATGGACTTTGTGATGTCTGTCCATACATTCTCTTTGACCTCAGCCAAAGTTTTCCCTGCCACTCTTTGCTTTTGGAGCTGCTATAACTCCTGCTTGAGCTGTTCTGTTACCTATTTTTCCTTGGAGAGACTGGTCTGGAAGGAAGTTTTGAGTTCCTGGAGGTTCTCAACTTCCTTTTTAAGCCTGTTGATCTCTGTCTCTTGCAGGTTCATCTTTTCCATGGATTTGGTGAGGTCGGTTGTTCCCTCTTGTGATGTCACTGGAGTTGCAGATGGGATTGCTGTCACTGCTGCTGTGCTTGCTCCTGAAATCGGAATGGCACTCAATGGAATGACTTCCATTGGCTTCAACTGCTCTTTCTCTTTCAATAATCTCTCCATTTCAGCTTCCATTTCTTTGAGATGTGCATTTTGCTCCATGAGCAGCTTAAGCATTTCATCCTTCTCGAATTCTTTTTCTGCTATCTCCTTCGCCTGTGAGTCCTTTGTGGGTCGGAGTTTCAGTTGTTTTCTCAAGGAGGCAATGTTTGCATTATTCTTCTTTATCATCTCCTCTACAACTTTGACATTCGAAGGATCATAGCCGATCTTGAGGACCAGCTCCTCCAAAATCTTGATTTTGTTGTCCTTCGCAAAGGACGATATCTTCTCCAGCTTAAGTTGTGTCTGAGAATTGTTCAATGATACCTGTAATTTTACTCCAGAAGCATAAGCATGTGCTAATGTATGGAATACCATATCCCCTGTCTGCTTGTGTAGATCCATCTGATCTGTTGGGTGCACGTCCTTCGTCTGGAATTCGAAGGTGGCCCACTTGTAGTCTGTGATCACCTTGGGGTCTAGTACCTGCGCCTGGAGGAAGGCCATGTGCATCCTACCCCTTTCTGTGTCAAATGCAGACAACAGCCTATGCTGCGCAGTGGACGAATGCTTCCAAAACTGAGAATAAGTACTGTTGGTAAGGGTCTGGTTTCTTTTCTTGATCAGCTCGTACTTCTCGAAAATGCTCAGCTTGGGCCCAGTCTTGCCTGGCTGAGTGTCCAGTGGGGAGTCTGTGGATTTCTTCGATATTGCTATGGTGATTTCCTTATGAAGGCTTGAACTAAAAGGTGGAATGATAGTCTTAGTCACGGTGGTAGGCGGGGGTTCTTGTTCTCCAGTCGGACCAGGAACTAGAGTCTTCTTGGGCCTCTTCGTGTGTAGCTGGAACTCTTCAGACGACACCTCCTTGACAGGTGGAGACGAATCTTGTCGAGGCATTTTTTCCTTAGGGACCTATGGCATGGATGTTGGTGGCACAGAGGTCGAGGGAATCTACTGCTCTACTTCAACCAAGGTGTCAGGCACCCACACAGTCCGATTGGAAGATTTCTCAATTTCGGGCTTTGCTTCATGAACGTACGGGATGTTTTTGTTCTTCACCCGCATTTCTGGGATGATCCTGCATGGATCATAGTGCCATGGGAAGCTTGAGAAAAACTTCATCTCTCTTAGCATCCGGTTTGCTTCCTCTCCAGTGCCACGACTGTTGCAGATGAAGGATCCAATCTGCCCCTTGATTCTAAGTTGTTGCTTTTTCTTCAATGATATGAAATGGATGTCATCTAAATTCATGATTTTTCTTATATACTCTAGAGAAAAGATTCTTACTGGCACATATTTGGGCAGCTTGTAAGGTGCCAACTCACACCCGTATACTCTGATCTCGGAATGGTTTTGATACAGGTACCAATCCCCGATCTTCGTGTTGTCCGAGAGATGCAGAATTCTCTGGACTTCGTCGTTTATTCGAGGCTCGGGCCTGCCGCTCAACAGGCTTACCACGAGGTGGTAGAATAGATCGATGAATGCCTTGAAGCTATATTCTATGGATTTATGCTTCAGCAATGAGGTCCATGTAGTGACTGGCTGAGGCCTTCCATCTGCGTCCATTTTCTGCATGGAAAAACTGAATTTATCTGCTTGAAAGTAGACAAACATGTATGCCAGTATAGACGAGTATCTGAACATGCCTTTCATGCCAAAATTCACGAACTGTTCGTGAATATTGTATACCAAGAAGGTGCTGAAATCAAACTGTGTGGTGGGCTTTTCATCATTGGAGAAAATGGATAGAAAACCCGGAATGGGCTCGTCTACCCATTGGTCGTAATAGTACCCTAATAGAGCACAAAGGGAGGAAATGACCTGGTTTCCCTTGGTGGAGAACATGGACGACGGGTAAGGGGGATTTGAGGAAGGGAATTGAGCGGAGGTGGCAAGGAAAAGCTCGAATATTTGAGCTCTCTGGGGAAAAGTCATCTTTTGATATAGTTATGTAAGGATTTCCAGGTTGAAAGGGGAGACCGAGTCGGCACGGGGAATTTGCATCATATGGTCTATGTCTTCGGACATAATGAGGAACAGGGTGTCTCTGGATGAGGATATGATGGCTCTCAGTTCAGGAATATAGTGAGCTTGGCATTTAAGTGCAAAATCGGGAAAATGATGGATCTGGGGAAAGACGTATAGGGGTAAATTGGACTCCCAGAGTCCAATTTCATCGCTCTGGTCTAGGAAAACCTCCCTGAGCCATGACTGGAGGTCTGAGAAATCGAAATCGCATTTGGTATCTGCGATCAATCTGTCTTTGTCGACCAACGGGATCTTGTCCAGGTCGACAGGAAGTGGGAGAAAAGGATTCTCCTCTCCTTCTGCTTGTCTTGGCTTTGGCACCATGTCTGCAACAATACCTGCAATAAACACAAATTTAGTGGGGTCGAATGAATGTGGATGAAGGCGATGGGATCTAACAGAGAA